>JACCGJ010006072.1:0-55684 GCA_013407085.1 Atriophallophorus winterbourni
AATAGCGTGATGATCTTTGTGTCTCGCATCTCTTGTGGGACACCCCCCTCCTGCCAGCACTGAAGAATCAAATGGTGAAGAGGCTGTAATAATGCTGCTCTACCGCATTTGATGAGCTCAGGTGGAATTCCGTCGTCACCAGGGGCCTTCCCATTCGCTAAGCGGTCGATTGCTCTATTGAGCTCATCAAGAGTAGGGGGAGTATCTAGATATTCAATAGTCGACAACCGCTCGAAATTTTCAAATACATGTGGTAAAACCGTACTGTCCCTAGAGTAGAGGGAGGAGAAGTGCTCTACCCATCTTTCCATCTGCTGAGTTTTGTCCACAATCGGGTCACCAGATACAGACTTAATGGGAGCCATTTTATGTTTGTTTGGACCAATGGCTTTCTTGATCCCATCATACATGCCGTGAAAATTTCCAGTATCCGCAGCTTTTTGGATACTGAGGCTAATTTCTGTCCAGTAGTCATTTGCACATCGCCTTGCAGTCTGTTGGACCTTATTTCTGGCTGCTCTTAAAAGTCGTAAGTTTTCATCTGTTGGCATACATTTGAACCTCAAGAATGCTGACCGTTTCTCATCCACAGCAGTCATCTCAGAAGCTTTTGCTTCGAACCAGTCGCTCGTTCGAGCTTTCTTCGGACCGAAAGTGGAAAGTGCGACTCGGCATATGCTGTTTTTAATCGATTCCCAGTTTTCTGAAGCCGATTCAAGTGGGGTTGTCTTGCTGAACACGGCTGTGAAGGCTTTTGCAAATCGCGCAGCTAGATTAGGTTCGCACATGCGGGTGACGTCAATCCTAGGCTTACCAGACAATTTGGTGCGGTGAAATCTCGTGTCGGAAAGCTCCAGTTTTGCACAGACCAGTGAATGATCAGGTCACAGTCTGCGCTTTGAAATGATCTGGTGAGAAGTACGCTTCCTATATTAGTGCGCCTAACAAGACTAAGATCAAGCTGATGCCAGTGCTTAGAGCGAGGATGTTTCCAAGAGACCTTATGCTGTGGTTTTGTTTGAAAGTAGGTGTTACTGACACAAAGACTGAACTGTGTACCTAATTCTAAAAGGCGTTGTCCATTTTCATTGGTTTTACTACACCGAACCTCTCGAGACAGTTTTGCCAAGATTCGTAATCCGCACCAACTCTAGCATTGAAATCACCCAATACCACTACACAGTTTCTTTGTGACACGTTTTCGAGGACTGTTGCGAGGTTGTAATAAAAAGTGTCTTTTTCTGCAGGCGTCGCAGAGAGCGACGGTGCATAAACGTTGACCAACGTAATGGTACTAGTAATGCACCTCAGATTTTGAGTCCAAATCCGTTCGCTCCCGCTGCTGCTCGGTTCTGTTGCTTTTAGAAGGTCGTTTCGAACGGCAAACCCAACTCCATGCAGTCGAGGCTAATCGGAACCTGTTCCTTCCCAAAAATGTGTAATCTCTTTCTGTTAGTATACCAGTGTCTGGTAAACGCGTCTCTTGCATGGCAGCCGCGTCGACATTTAGTCTCTTTAGCTCGTTGTTGATCACAGCAGATTTTCTTACGCCTCTGATATTCGAGAAGTCTACATGGAATCCAGGAAGCATGGACCGGACGTTCCAGGTTCCAAGTTTCAGAAATGACTTTTGATTTTTTATTAGTTCGTTTCGCTGGTGCGGAAAAAGCAGTCTGCGTGTCGGCTGATTCCTAATCCCCATGCACCCAATGAGGATAGCAGAGCGTGGCGAGACGGCACCATATTGGCTGGGGGCTGCCCAGATTGAGGCAGCCGGTAGCCGTCCAATGAGACCTGAAAGTCTCTCCCACCGTCAAAAGCAGCCTCAGGCGCTGAGCTCTACGCCCATCGAGCTGTAGCTTTTAACCGGTATCTGCTGCTTCCCGTGTTATAATCCCGCAGAAGCGGAATGGAGTGTCGTCTCCATTGGTGCGTTGTGATGTACGCCAGGGCAGTTCAAAGTGGAGAACTAGCTGTTACTTACGCAGCAAGTGCTCCCTCTTCACGACATCACCGGAACCAAAGGAACAGCTAGGCTGATACGTTTGGACAACGATGCCGTCGCAGGAGTTGTCAGGGCGAACTTGAATAAAACTTCGGAATGCCTAACGGGACTCCGACCCTGGATTTTTCCTCGAGGTTGACTCCTGAAGCCTTTTCCATGATTGGATGTAGTCACAAGGCAGTGGAGGTTTGAGATAGGGGTTCTCCTTCCTCTAGGTGGACCACCTTCATGGACTTACGAGCACCACCCGCCCGAAGCATGCTGGTTTTGAGGCGCCAGTCTGCCGCCTTCGCCCTTTCTCCTGTCAGTAGAAGCAGTTCTGCCGGGTCACACAGGACCACGCGTGCAGGCCAGGAGCTGGACTTGCTTGTCAGAGGCTATATGAGACGCGTGCCATTGGAGCATTTTTGGAATTGGGAGCTTATCTCCAAAACCGCCGCGGCTTTGACAACCTTGGAACCTATCGCCAAACTAAGTTGGGAAATAAGTGCAAGTGTCTAGATTGATATCGTTTCACATGTTTCAAAACTTCAACTTAAATTACTTCAGCTTTAATATCAAATGCTAAATTGAAATTCCACCATTTCGAATGGTCCGATAATCAGTGATCCAAACAAGTTGATTCACTTCACTATTTAGACGAAATCCACAGTTTAATCATCCTACGATGCCCAACGTGACGAATCCTAATTTTGGATGATCTTTTCCCAGGTTAAAGGCCACCCCTTTTTATTCCTTAAATGTGTCTCATGGAAAACGTATCCATATATCAGTCATTTCACCGCTTAGCATGTAACCACGTCTTAAATGATCATTCACTGGCAAGTTACGTTTTTTTCTGGGTCCTAGTTTTACCCTTCAACCTTTTTAAATTAGGATTGTTGATGATTCGGTGGGCCTATTGTGCGGGAGATTAACCAGTAAAGGGAAAATAACGACAATAGCCAGATGTATAAGGTGTTTACGGTAGCAATGACGGATTACCATATTGATTTTTTACGGGGATTACACTCGGATTGCCTGGGAAGGGATTTTGTGTCCCATCTCACGATTGATTGAGAGAAACGAATGCGAATGATTAATATTTTTCCTGGGATATGATGAATGGGGGCACTTTTCCATAGCCTATATTATCCAAGTTATTCCATAACAATTTGAATAAACGTATTTACAATCAACGAATAAATTATCCATGAGATTTTCCCCAAGTTCTGATTCAACAAACCTAGATGGACTTTGGATGTGTAGCCTCATATCCATACGCCTTAGTTTCCCACTTTGGATCTGCATTCCCGAGAAGGCGAAATGCATGGTGGTCCCCTGTGACATGTTAACATTTCACACTTCCGGTCTGTTTTGAAAGCAAGTTTAATTCTATTCAGACTGGTATCCATCTAACCCAGAAACTATGCCAACTGCCTCAAGCCAGTAAGCTGAATTTTGCCCGGATTCGCTATACTACGTTCAAGATAATGACCACAACTAGCCCTGTATTTACTTAAATCATTTAAGCCGTTTAAAAAATAGAGACGATTTATTGACGTCGCTCAGTTGAATTCCAAAATGCTCCAAATACGTATTTCTTAACCCAACCGTTATCATTTTTTTCTGAAAAACATCTGTATGCTGGATTATTTGTCCCATTTATGCATAATTCATGTTTCGCTGTCATAAAACCTCTCTTACGCAAGCATATTGCGTGAATTTCATTAGGCTTTAGCAAAAGGGAGAAAATTTGACTCCGTTTTTACTTAACAATATCGTCAAGTAAATGAACGAAAATTGCTTGTGACAGGGTGTGACAAGAGTAATTCCAACTTGTTTAACTACCAACTTGAATGTGATTGGCGCGAACAAAACATGTTTTTTGAGATTTTTCGCAGTGATTTCAATGTTCATCATTGCAAACATTGTGATCAGCGTTTGCGAATTTTGTTAAGAAGGGGTTGTGTTTCGTATCTGAATATTAAAATGTCTTCAATTCACATGTGCAATGAGCAATCATTATCAGAATCCTATTTACGATTTTGTTCGAGAACCATTGATTTTAAAGCTGCGTGGAGCTATACCATACTTAATCACTTAATTCAACAATAAATACTCAGGATTCCCGGCGCTTGTTCGACTTTAATAGTGTGCACACACAAATTGTGATCCGGTATACACAAACCCTTTGGAATGTTCACCGATAATTGTACCCTGCAGCAAACAGATCAAATACTGGAAATTGTTGTCCGTCAACCACGAATCCTTCGTGTTTGTGATCGGTGTTAACCCTTTGTCTACGGTAATTGGATACACGTATTCTATGATATTTTTGGGTTATTTTGCTTAATTATGGCATAAATAAAACACATGATTAAATTTTATGGATCAGATGCCAGCCGCCGCCTGACAAGTGCACTCCGATGGGGATTGAAGGTACCGACGGGAGTTACCGTCAGTAGACAAATTTTATGGTCACAAAAGCACATCGTTTCACAATTACCATATCATAGTAAATATTCGTTCAGGAAAACGGTTTAAAATAAACATGAAATATCAAGTTTAGTCCAGTTGAATACTTACCATGAGTCAATACGCAGGTGTCGTTAAATCGTTATGCAACAAACAAGTATTCAAATTTCGTATGAACGTTTCGACGCTGGGAAAGATGACAAGAGTTTCGGGGAGGGCAGTTCAAAGGAAACAGACACGTACACAATAAAAATATCGCCGACAGCCGATACGGGAGTTGGGAATTCGTAGTGTTGCTGAGTGGCTGCGTGTATGTCGTGACTTACGGTATTCTAATAAATGTTTAAAAGGATGATGTGTCGTATTTAATATTTTGTATGTTAGTATCACATCACTTTGAAGGCTTCTTTGAAGGGGATTAGGGAGTCTCAGTTTTTGCAATCGTTCCTCATACGTTAATTTCCGGAAACCACTTACGAGTTTGGTTGCACGATGGTATATTTTATTAAGCAATAATATATCCTTTTTAACCAAGCAGTCCAAGCTTTTGATGCATGCTCCGTGGTTGGAATTAAGTATGCTTTCATGATGGTGGGCAACGTCCATACGAGAAGGTTCAGAAAATCTGTCGTAGCATACCTAGAAGCTTGGAAGCACGCTTGTAGATGACCTCACAATGCAGGCTGTTCTTACGGCTGCCGCATACCCTGAATCTAAGATCCCTTTCTGACTCGGTTCAGCTTAAAATCATCTGCCCAAAGTGATAATGTAACTGGAATGGTTTACCAATTTGCAACACCTTGCATTTTTCGAAATTGAATGGCAGCGTATTCCGTACCGACCATTCATGGAGAGCATCTAGATCACGTTGCAACTGTACACAGTCCGCAGTCGATTTTATCCGCATCCAAAGTTTAATCTCATCAGAAAAGAGAATCACCTTGCATGAGAGCGTCTCTGGTAGGTCGTTGACGTAAACCACGAAAAGTGCTGGCCCGAGGACTGAACCTTGCGGTACGCCAATAGAGGCATCAATAACCTGTGATTGTACCCCGTTGATGAGTATGATAAATACCGTGGCGCCATGAAAAGCCGATGCGATTACCGTTGACGGTAGCTATATGGTAAGAGGTTGGGAGCCGGATGTGATTACGTCACGTCAATAGATGTCACTTCGCGTTCTGCGTTCTAACGTCTATTTCGTTATGTGCGCCGGCTTCCGTGCACTCGGTGTAACACGAATCACCTCCCGCGATTCACACCCATTTCACGTTTCTGTCATGGTTCGTCCATGAGTTCAACCCGTCTAAAAGCTAAACGCGTTCACCCACGAATTCCACAACACAAGAAAACGCCATTTGGTCAAACGCTTTTATTACGCAGATGACGAACACACGCATATCTTATATAGGCAAATCACTTAACCACCGCACTGACCTGAAACCTGGTATGTCCAGGTTGTCACTTCGATATGATTTCTCAATCGACTTCCTGCTTACCGTTTCATTGAAAGCCCACACCATCGGGGTTCGTTTAATCGACCGTGGCCAATTGCATATTGTTCCATAGCGAGTGACGCTGTCCGTCTCCTCGCGTTTTTCATGATATCGTTGCTCGAACCATTTTCATGCATACCTTCCTAAACCCGAATTAACGCCGGTTCGTCGTTGGTTATTGTGGCTCTTCCCTCTCTTGTGCTGTGCCCAAGACCGGTGTTCTGGATATCAGTCGAAAGCTCGTGAGTAGCAATTATTTTGAGTTTACTTCATACCTTCAATATGTGATAGTGATAGAGCGAATTTAGGAACTCGGTTCAAAAACTGACGAGCCAACTTAGGAAGCGCTGCTTTGGCGGTACACCGACGTACACAGACAAGTGAAAAATTTGTTAACCGTCTGGATGCTGCTTATGGCTTCATGGGTTTCAGAATTCACTCTCAATCACGAATAACCATTAAAGTCCGTCTACAATGTGAAAACAATCAGTTGTTTGCCAAAGTACAACCATTGATTAAAACATTTAGTGTCGCAAAACGTTCATGTTTGCTAATTTTGATCTCTACAAGGCCTAGTCTAAACCACCTCAGGTGTACCTTAAAATGTGTATCCGTTTTTTGTAAACGGACCGAAGGCTACTAATGGATGCCGTTAATACAAACTACGGCTGATGGACAGTAACTTGGTCAATGATTGACAACGTAGACGATGTCTGCACCCGGTTGAAATAATTTTTGTTTAAAAGTGAAAATTCTAGTTTAGAACACCATGTTTAGAATGGCAATCTCTCATCAAATTCATAAACAATTTCGTTCTTACGGTTGTTTTAAATGTTGTAGACGCTGGTGTAATGTTTGCGTAGCATTGCAACGAGCCTGTTTGTGATGTGGTTTTAATTAGCGTTTTATTCTGGGCTAGATTGTTACTTCTTAATTGGTAAAATCTAGTTGTGCAGTGATAATTATAAATGTCGCGGTTTTAATCAATAAAACATATTCCCACACATATTTCGTGCTTGTAGTGAAGGTTAGGCACACGTAAATCAACCGAAAATTTGTGAAAAATTCTTTGCGTCTGCTTGGTCTTCTCGGGGATGTTGAAAATGTTGCGTCAAAGCGAGATTATCGCGTGATTTTCAAGTTCGAGCAAAGGTTTAAGCTTCTGTGGCATGATGGCTTTTATTTTCAGCAATCGATTGGAATATGTTTGGGACCGATGGTGTATTCATAATGCAAAGAAATTTCAGTGCAATCGGTTAGAGCAGTTTTTCGGTAACGTTTCACTTCTGACACAGAAGCTTCGTCAGACCAAGAGTGATACTCAGGACAGGGAACATGATTAAGTAGTAGCCAAACCCCACCACTGAATTGACCTTATCACTAAACAGCCTATAGTACGCCTACACTGTGTCACGTCTCCTGGGAATGACCAGGATCAGTGGTCGACTGTCTTCTTAGTGTGTATCCACGTCAATCTGATACAAGTGAAAACGGTCAAGGTCAGTTGACACAGCGGCCCACATGCGTAAAAGTACATAACTAACGGGGCTAAGGTAAAGCGTGTGGGCCGCTGTGTCAACTGACCATGACCGTATTCACTTGTTAGATTGACGTGGATTCACGCTAGTAGGAAAATCGACCACTGATCTTGGTCATTCCCACGAGACGTGACACAATGTAGGCGTACTATAGGCTGTCTAGCGGTAAGGTCAAATCAGTGGTTGTGGGTTGACTACTGCATAATCATGTTCCCTGCCCCGACTATCACCCTTGGTCTGACGAAGCTTTTGTGCCAGAATTGAAACGTTACCCAAAACGAGCTTTCATTTTCCTTTTTGAAAATTGAAATAAACTTCACACGTTACGCTTACAGCTGTTTTTTTCATATAAATTCAGGGGTAAATGATTTTTGGTGTTTGGGTTCTCTGATCCGAAGAATTGTTGTGGCTGAAAGTGGGTTAACATTCCGTTGAAAATAAGTAATTTTTGAGCAGCCATAATTTAGAAAACATTTTTAAGACATCTGGTCTAACACTCCACACTCGAAATGTTAATGTAGTTAAAGTGCTGGGCAAGTGAGCGTCACTATGTATTGATCACGAATAAGCCTCTTAGGCGCTTATCCCGGCATCAATTTGTGATTCTGCGTTAGAACGCCGTGGTCCGTTGTACGAACCCTGTCTAACAGAAAATTTCAAGTCAAACTTTATTCAACGCTGTCAATATTTTACTCTCACTCACTAAAACTGAGCTTGGTTTCTTTACCGGAAACCGGCAGTTGGATGTACTTGCGAGATGTGTGAGTAACACAATACCTGATCAATTAATGGCTTTCCATAACGTTATGGAGCTTGAAATGGAAAAAAATCAATAATATCTTATAGCAACTTGACACCGCGGGTATTATCACAAAAATATCTGCAAAACTTTATTTACTTCTACCGATTTTAAAACATCTTCAAATAAAGAGTGACCACATGGAAGCTTAAATTTTGTCGGTTACGGGAATTTACTGAGGATCAGAAAATTTATCACCTTTTTCTAAATGGCTCTTATTTTGATACATTTACTCTTTGAGTAAGATATTTTTCGTTAGTTTGATGAGGGAGTTCTTCAAAACGATATGCCATCTAAACAAGTAGCGCTTGTATGCCACTGTTGGATAATGCTTGTACGACTAACCTGTTCAATCACATGTGCCAAACACATGTATAATGGGGTTAAACCCATGACCATGAACAAAATGCCCATTTGCATGCATCGCCAACACACACGGCACGTCCGGTTACGTTCTGCTTGCAATCATTAGGTAGGGACAGTAAGATAAGGATCTGAATGCGCTTGAAACAGTGGAGAAATGGTAAACAAGTAGCGCTTGTATGCCACTCTTGTATAATGCTGGTAAGACCAACCTGCTCAATCGAAATTGCCCAAACACATGATGTGGGAGTTCTTCTAAACGATAAGTCATCTAAATCTATTGCTTTGAGACAATAACCGAAAAATTTAATCATCAACATTTTTTAAAACGCACCTAATTTATAAGCTCAGAATGATTCTCAAACATTCCTTTACTAGCCCCAGAATAAAACGCACTGGTAAACTTTATATTCGGAAGAAGTAAACTTTTATTTGATTCTATTGTTAACCAACCGAATTATGGATGATCGTGTTCTATTTTCTATCGGTACATCCTAAAATATACTTGCTATAAGGGAGCGCTGATGACTAGGGTGAACGTCCCCAGCATTATAATTGAATTTGACCGCTTGAAGCGATCTCAATTCTGTTCAGAGTTAGCCGAGTATACAATATACACTCCTATTCAGAACTCACTATTCCATAATATGGAACACACCTTCCTAAAGGACATGCATTCTTCGTAAATGCTACAGGAATGGTCGTGCCAACCAAACAAGCTCTTTATAAACTTTTGAAATCGAACCATGCATGTTTACCTCTAGGAGGACTGAACTTTGTGACTCTTTTTTCACGAATAACCAGTGAAGTTCATTATTTCCAAGTAGCGCTGTTATATACCACATAAGCGGTAGGATGGACCGATAGAAAATACAAAATGATAACCGTACAGGTTGTTATTGGCATCCAATCGGAGATTATCTCTCAGGAATTTGATAGTCCAGAGATTAGGTCTTTTTAGGGGCAAGATCGATCAGTGTGGTAAGTTTTCATATTTCTCTTTGCATTCTTGATATCAAACGTAATGGAAGATACGAAAACGATCTCGTAAATTCTCAATAAAAACACTAAAGAGCTAATCATGGTTTAGAATGGTTTCAATTATTCGCCAAAAGCGAAAAAACATAACACAACGCTAGTATATATTCCGCCAAATCGAGCACAAAGTGGTGGACCCGAATCTGTTTAAATTGCTTAACTGTATTTCTTTCGAAAAGCATGCGTCACACGCATGTCATGAGAAACAGCATTTGACACCGCGTTGACTTGAACCGTCGATTGAGAGGTGCCTAATGACCTCCCGCACATCAGTAGAAAATGTGCGACAAAACATCCTCTAATGTCCTTACATCACGTGTATTCATACTGAGCTGTGGTGTACAAGGTCTTCGTTTTGCCTATGATTTGCTTATTGTAATATTATTTTACTGTAGGCAACAACATCAATCTGTCTTCGAATACCACATGGTGTTTCTCAAACTTTACGGAAAAGCTACCAAGAAATCCTAAAAAGACATTCTCAGTTCTCTCCTCGTGAACTATGCCTAATGATAGGTAAAACATTTCAATTGATATTATTAACTGAGAATTTCTTCACGCGAATAAATCTATTTTTACTTATTCTTCTTTGTCGTCCTAGTGGACGCAACAAGAATTAGAGCGCAATGACATGTTGTCTACACACTAGTTTTCTTAGTTATTCAAATATATTAGGGATTGATTTCCGAATTAAATCTACCTGATAAAATTGTATCACTTTGAAACATCGTGCTTTTATGCAGTGCAGCTAACTGGAGGTATTCGAAATTTTGAAAATGATTTAATCAGCGGCGCCTGACATTACACTCATCTTAATTATTGCCTGTATTGGGTACGTTTAGTTTCGAAAATCGATAGCTCTTGTCCGCTCAATTCTCGCGAAACACCGAGTGATTATATAATCTACAATGTTTCCTAACGGTTTAAGTTTAAACAATCGACTCACTAACAAATCACAATTTCATTTCACAAAATTCTAGATTTATTCCCCCAAATCAAACCTGAAATCAATCCAATTAATGTCCACTCTGAACGATTTATGATTGAGCCAAATTAACGACATTTACCGTTTTAGTGTAAACATTGAATATCGAAATCAAGCCTGTTGTGTACTATAACGATTAATGTTCTACATAGCTTCCAATGCCTTTTTTGCATTCACAGTCCCCAGCCTCCGTTAGACAAAGAAAAGTGGTTGTACAGTACCGTAAAAAAGACACGCCCCGTCGAGCCCGTAATTTGAGCAGCGGTGAACGAAAATCTACCGGCTCGGATGTCGAAAAATCCTCAGATCCCTCATCATCTCCCGAAGAAGCCTCTCAAACATTATCCACTTGCGTTGTGGGACGCGGGCTTGTAAAAGAACACTGTAAGTCAGATGTGCACAAATCGGAGCCTGTTTGCAATGATCATCCAGGCGAGCTCTCCATTATCAACAGCGAGAAATTTAATTCATCCCCTTGTGCAAAGCATACAGACGAAAAACGCTTATTATTGAACCAATCTCAAATTGAAACAAATCGAAATCCTGAAGAATTCAAGGTTGTCATTCCAAAATACATTTATGTGCGTGAATCAGCCTCGAAAACCACCGCCTTAACGACCAATCCAAGCATAGACGCGGATGGGGCGGCACTTCACTGTTCTGCCATACCATTGGTTGAAACGAAACAGCTAATAGCACAAGCAACGGAAGATCAAACACGGATTGGTTCATCCAAGGTCACGAATAATCATCCGCCTATTCCACCATATGCCACTAAATACAGTGACACTGGAGTATTGGAAAAGATTGCGGCTTCTCATGACTCGGTGGCTATCGCGAGTGATCACGTGTTAGAAGATCCCACTCAAGGTGGAAATATGATGCACAGAACAGATGCCAATTTGTATGACAATGACGCGGAATATTATGGAAGGAATTTATACACACAGAGCAAACACAACCCGGCAGGTAAGCCATGAGCGATGTGTCTGCCTCCATACACCATTCACTTTCACACAACATTAAAATTGTTATTTTGACAATTTCTTATAATTTAATCCCTCTCATTCGATGGATATTTTAGATAGTCACTGGAACATTCTTTGAAACCTCCCCTTACTCGACTCTGTTGCGTTGTGCTCCCATTTTTGCATGTTTATAGCGCCAACATTGATAGACACAAATTATATCAACCGGGGAAGTTAATCCATCTAAAACACAGTTTGTGATATGATAAATTTTGATGTCTTGGAATCAGTTAACATTGCACAGCTTTGAGCTCAACAAGCATGCTGCAAAACCATCAAGTCTAAAACACAATAATTAACATATATGATAAAGACTCAAGCGATTGTCATGTTCCACATGAATGCTGTAAAATAATTAAAATGATTCCGTTACAAACGGATGTGATATGTTAGCACTCTGTGCGTTTGCATGTAAAGCCTCGATATTATATTATTATCTATCCGACACTGAGTAAAATATATTGGCGTGTTATGGCTGTTAGATATTTTCAATAATGTGTAGCCCTTGGAATTAGATACCCTCCAATCTACCTACTAAATCCCAGTGGTTGTATTGCGGTTCATCTCCAGGTTTTTCTTCATACGTCCTGTCTATATTCAAACTGTAAGCACGGCCCCATTTGTACCTTTAAACTAGATCTTGTCGGTGCACTTTAGCACCATGTGATCCACTCAGCCTCAGTAGCTTCGGATGTATTCTTCACTGAACTAAATTTCAATTGGGCAGCGCAAACCAGCGTTTTATGCTTGTTCGAGGACGTTAGTCTTTTGTGTGTCGGACGCGTCATTAGTTGATCAGCAGCCGCCTTTCACCGTGATTCGAGGCAGACCGGAGCTTGTCTAAATATTTGCTAATAATCAATGATGCAGTGATGCATGCGGTGATCCTTTAACGCTGCCCACGTGGTGACAAACCTGTGACTATTTCCACAAAACCTAGATACGAAAGCAGATACTATCCTCCAAGATTGCGACCGATTTCCGTCTTCTTCACTGGTCCGCGTTGGGTGACGCCCATCACCAAACGCACACCACTGGTATTCGTGTTCTAGCTTCTGCCAATAAGCGCTGACTCACTTTGTAGTATCCTGAACCAAACTATGCACGTGTGGAAGAAAATTAATCGATCGCTTAGCTAATTGTATCTTTTTCATGCCGAATATTGTAGGTTTTTAACCCCGAAAAAGCATATAGATATGTGCTTGTAATAGCAATCGACTTAAGATTCAGAATAGTCTGTTGTACTTTAGAAGACTATGGAACTTTGCCTATTTCCAGGCTAGTGGATTTACACTTGTAATATGAACTTTGATGTGGAATATTTACTTTGAAATCATTTTTAGCGTACTATCTCCTCACATTAGACTTTGCACTCCTAACAGGAAAGACCGTCCTGGAGCATTCGCACTTGTAATATGAACTTTGATGAGTCATTGACCAGGGATCATTAGGATAAACGACTTATATCTTCCATTTGACTATGCACTATTAACAGGAAATACCGTTTTGAGGGAACCTTCATCAGTCACTTTACCATCATTTCGATACAAGTGAAAATGGTGGTCATTCAAGCGTGACGTCCGGCTAGTCGCAAACGTCGATAATGCAATGTCAGTTCAGTTTCCGTGAATCAACTATGCATGTGATATTTGTCGAACCATTTGAGACAGCTTTTTGCGTTACTGAAAATTTGTATCCCACAAACACCGGTTGCTGCAACGTACAAACAACCAATATACTCGTGAACTACGTTCGCTTCGCTGGATGTGTGAAGGTTAGAATCAAGTTGTCGACCGACCGACAGTAACAAAGGCCTCTTGTAAACGAATAGAGTGAACATAATGATGTTTTCTCCCGCATTATCAAAATTAAACTTTGATACGTTTGTTTCTAGCGAGAGTAGGTCCATCAGACGAAGCAAAACTTTCTGATATATCAAACAGGATATGTATCTTTCACGATGATTTATTGCTCTTGCTCCATCGAAGGAATGTTCCGTTTTGATGTCACTTGAATCCACTAAATTCACGGTAACCCCAGTTTGCTATCGAAAACAATTTTGCAAGATACTTCTCAGACCCGTCGGAAAGCTGTTTTATGATCATTGATACCGGTCTTAGACAATAAACACTAAATTAGCGCATAGGTGAACAAAGCAACGGAATCACCATTTCACACCGTGGCTTCAAAGTTGCCGTTTCACCATTTTCACATGTTTTCACTGCGTTCCCCCCTCCGATGACCTCAACATTTTGGCCAATTGTTGATTGTGTGATGACCCGAAAACAGTGGTCGTGCTACGCCTTACTCGTCAATTGTGTCTAGGTAGATGGTCGCTAGACCGATCGATCCCAGGGTGGAATTAAATGTCAAAACTTAAGTCTGACCTTCAACAGAAAATAATCGAGAAGCAGGCAGTGAACGTGAATCAAGTAAACATAAACATTGCGGATGGTAGTAAGTTTATTTCCGATCAGCCTACATCTTAACACGCGGGCTGGTTCATATTTACAGATTGAAAAATTGTCGATTCCAAAAGTTCTACTTTATTGGGGAGTTAAAATCAGAAAGTCGACCTTTGGAAGACTGCACTTGCGGTACAAAGACGTTTGCAATAGAGAAATGACGGCGCTTGATACTGACTCTACGAGTCGGGAAGAACATGGAGGCAATCTGTGATGCGTTATCTATACGTTGAGGAAGATACTACTCTCGGCTTCTGAATGTAGGTTACGGCGGCATCGCGCGAACGCCAGTGATCGACCGAGTCCTGCTTATTTTTGTGAGCGCTACCGGAGAGATTGTTCCTCCTTAATCTGACTGTTTTGGCTCTAAAAAAATGCTGTAATGTCTGATCGATCGCTTTACTGAAATTAAAATGAATATTTGTGTTATCGGTCGCAGCTAAATACCCGCGACCATCAGTGTAACACAGCATGATTTCTCTAATACCAACGCTCAATTCAGTTACAAATGTGTGTAGAAAAATTAATCAAACTGGTTTTAAGACGTCGGCACTCATCAAAGTCTTGTAAGAAGATCCAATTTCGCTCGAATTTCCGCCATTTCGGGAACATGTGTTTGTATCGGGCGCACTAATTGTGATGCAACCAAACGCATTTGCTTCGAAATGAATGTCGTTACAATTTTATTATGGTTTGCATTTGGTTTTTAAGTAAGCTAGTTGAAAACCGGAATACTCTTCTTGCGTTATATTCCAGCACTTTCCCCGGGCTTTCTATTCCTGCTACATTTATACCTATTCGCAAATTCCCTAAATATTAATCAAACAGCATTTCGATTTTTATTTTGTCTAACATTGTACACCACTATGTTACTTTGATTTGTTCCTGCGCACGACAACAACGCGTTTGTAAACGCGACACCAGAATGGCCGTGTGTAGTTTGCTTTCGCCACATCGTTGTGTATACATCGCATGTTGTCTCGATTACCGTTTTGCAACATGTTTTCATCAACACGAACAACATTTGACATCGGAATATTCATCGCAAGGATTAATTTCAACGTGTTCACTTCAACCCATAAACTGTAACAAGGACATTGATCATTCACAAGCGTTTAATCCCATGACTTGAAATGAGCATGTAATTCGTCATACGGAACCATTTATTTTAATCGATCGCTCTAAGATCGGAATTCGCGCTGTCAAATAAATGTTACTCGGTTTGAATCCGACCGTTAAGGTTCCCTGCTTCGACTAGTTGCAGCAACTATTGAACAACTAGACTTAATGTAGCATTCGCACGTACACGTATACATTGTACACGGCTAGTTCAATATTTCGAGTTTACGCTACACTGAACTCACGTTATTGATTGAAATTATTCCACCACTTGAGCTCATTAATATCATCATGTGACGTACCCGTAGGCGGTATTGATTTTTAACCTAGAAGTGTTATTGAATTTACGACATACTTAAAACCGTTTGAGTAAACGTGTCTTTTGATTCTAGCGACAAAAATGACAGATTTTAGCTTGTTTTATCCGGGTTTAATAAAATTCATTTCTCGCGAGATCATTCTTTCTGGTCTCTGTGTTACAGAGACAATGAATATTTGTAAGCGAACGGGTTGAAACAAACGGCCCGCATAAACAATCTTTCGACAGCAACTGATTTCGGTGAACTTATCAGACTAACGTCATTTTTATTGCTTTAGCATTTTGCGTGTGATCGCTCAACTGTTTAGAACGTTAGTATTCAATGCAACTAGGATTCGTGCTTATTTCTAGTACCCACGTAAGAAGGATCTAACCGGTCGGTATTTATTCCTCATCATACATCTCCACAATATAAATTCGATAGTTTTTGTCCAGCTAAGCCTAGATGATATCTTCCCATTTATTTTCAATACGTCTTACAGTACCCCGAACAGAACTTATCGACCTGACTTAATATTTACTCAGCTTGATCGATTCACCGACTCATTGGTTAAAACCATACAGTCTAGATTCAAGTGTCAGATGGACAATTTAACGTTCGCTTCTTCCTCTTTTTGTGTGACGTTACACGTAGTAAAGAATCATAAGTAATAACTCCGACAAAGTTTGCATAATGTTGCATCATTATCAGTAACCGCCATCCTTCAGCTTTATGGAATAATCTCAAAACCCAGATATGAATTCACATGAAGCGAAAAGCCACAGAGTCCGATGAAACAACCGTGCCAACGTAAGGGTAATTCAGCCAATAACTCATCCAGGCCCCAAGATTCAAAACATTCTGGTAAAAGTTGGAAATACTGATTGGTCGTTGAGCCTTTACTATGGTATGGTTTGGTATGGTATGGAAGCACAAACCTGATCCAGGCAAAGTGCCGCACAGTCTGAGACTGCACGTGGGCTAAGATATTGTCAGGTTGCCCGGGCCTCTACAAATATGAGGGGCGGAATAGAAATGGGCTTTACAGATTCTTGTTTCTTGTCAACGCCCGTTGAGTATGATGATTAGCTGAACTCTATGGGATCTGGAATTATTCACATCACAGTCCAGTTTACTTTTCTGTTCATTTTGCGGCCAGTACCACACATAACCTTGAAGTTTATTGATTAACCTCCACCAATGTTGAGGGCTAGCCTTACTGATTACTCAACGGCAGACTTGATTAGTTTTTCACTCTGGTATTTTTACCTGGCCTTTACCAACCGGACGAACTTCACCGTCCTGCAAAAGCATCGCCAATGCGAGCAAAACAAAATACTGTCTTTGTTAAGTTTTTCGCTGCTCGAGGGAAGATGAGAATCACATTCCGGTATGTCTATTGTACAGAAATTTACACCCAGACGTCAGATTAGAAATATCGGTCAATAGCCATAAAGCGCCAACGATCGTCATTGCTCAGGTATCAATCTCACCGTGTTCAAGATCCACATGGTACCATGGTGGTGCCGCATGAACCGTTTGAGGTTACAACGAGAAATGCTTCGCGTCGTGAGACTTGCCTCACCTAAATTTTAGCTTTGTCTTTTAATTATTTCAAGTGATATACTGTCCGACTGGCTTTTGGTTGTACTTGGTGTACATGCAGCTGGAACTTTCATTACATTTAGCACGCCTAATCCAATCACAGTCACTGACATTCGGGCCGCGTTTTACACTTTTGTGCAACCCAAAATATCTATTTCGCTACTAGTCAAGAAACTTCATCCATGCTAATTTATCCCGGATCTTTATGTGAATCTGTTATCAAAGTGGTGTGCTCAGCGATCCGATCAAACAGTGGTCTGAACCACACAATTTCTTGACAGAAGTTTCACATTTCCATTTCAAATGACATTCTGCAACCACGCTTAATCTATGAGCATGCCAGCGACATGGGGTGTTTAACAAATCAGCGACAGTTGTCCGCGTTCTGTCATCGTGCAATCGCCGGTCTTTTTCCGCTACTTTTCTCTCTCAAAGCATCAATCGATATTTTGTTCGGTTGTTGCTGTTGACGTAGACTTGTTCGCCCGCTATAAATTAATTATTCCAATGCTACGTGCCTCTTCCAAATTTGGCGTTAAATTCATCGTGACACTGATTTATTCGATGTGCTGATCGGTTTTCGGTCTGTCCTCTAGTTTGCTGGGAGTGTTACTAATTGATTTACTTCATTCTCGCGTACACATGCCAAAAGGTAATCATTGTTGTAAATGTTGTGTTGAATGCTGTGTTTTATAAAATGAGCCCTCCATTCTCACGAAAACGAATCGTGCTGTCTCCGACAGACGATAGCAAATAGTTGAAAAAACCAGCATTTGGTTGTAAGTGCATGGGAGGTTAATAACTTAATTTGGCCATTCATAAGTGATTCCTGGTTTGACGCGAATTCAGTAAGTGAATTTCTGTTTTGGCGGCTTCGTTGGTTTTGAAAACTAGATTTCGAACTGGAAATACGATTATCTTGCCGTCTCTCACTGACGAATACAAACAGCCTAATCTAAAAGTGAAGTGTAAGTGCAGATAATGCGAGGAAAAACAGACCTGATCTTGTGTTTGAGTAAATTTGCCATTAGAAACATGAGATTGGGGATCATCAACTGCTTGTCCTTTCTAAATTTCCTCCATGCTCAATGCTGATACCATTATTAACCACAGCAAACAAGACAGCTGGATGATTCGTAATATATTCGTTTACATAGGAACAATTGCACGTAATATTTTCGTGTAATTCTTCGGTCTGAATTAATCTTGAGAGATATGGTGAAGATGCTTTAAAAACACAAGTTCTTTCATAGTCCATTAAGACATACCTACTATTTTTGTTGAGCTGAAGTTACTTCTTTGAATACATCACATAGCCTTGTCACAAACATTGCTATGGTTACTGTACCCCATCGTAAGAGCTTGCGTTTCTACTACGTTTGACTACCTCCGCCATTCTTCTGAAACTGCTCACACAATAAAGCTGATATAAGTGCGCAGACTATTGTAGCGCATTTGATTCCATCCATGCAATAATCTCTCGAGCCACTACTGGCAATGCACACGTCGATGAAGAATCATTCACTTTACTTACTTTACTTTTGTGCGGCTGGCTCCACTGTTGGATTAGCCGGCATCATTGACGTTTCGAATCACGCCAGCCCTCGTGCGTCAATTAACGGCAAGATCGTTACAGATCATAATCCAGTCGCGTTTCACACCTTTAAAAACCCTACACGATAAGCAGACCCAGGGCATCTACATCATCCGTCACAGTTGGTAGCCAGGTCTTCACTTGACAACCTTGTGACCGACTCCAAGTACGAGCGGGTTTAAGGTCGAGGACGAGTTTAGTGAGTGCTGAGTCTGTCTTTCGAAAGACGTGGCTAATCCAGCGCAGTCTTCGCGGTTGGATGTGAACAAATATGATGTATCACGTACAATGCTAAGTGACCTTGAACCCTTTTAACCGCTAGACAAGGAACTAATTACCTTATGAAATGCCATTATTAGATAGCCAAGTTTACAAGTTATACATCTTTTGTTGGTAATCACATCTACACGTAAGCGGAGGATATGCGGACAACATTTATGAGTGCTTCTACACTTGCATTGGATTTAATTTGTAACACTATTTAAAAAAAGAATTTGTTTGCTGTGCTCACACTACTTACCGGCTTGACATTTGCATAATTAAAACATTTAAGTGAACATCGAACATATGAATATTTTCTTTCCCCTTTCTCTCATGCTACTTTGTTTAAAATGCCAGCTTCATTTTTCGCGGAATGTTGTTCCACGAATGCGACTACTTGTACGGTAAATTCATCAGCTCATTATATTTCGTGGTGGATTATTGCTGCTTTTATCCGAAACCCGATTCTGTGGTCAATTTATGTTAACTTACATCCCATGGCAGTTTCTTCAGGTTTCGACTTTTCAAGGAGGGAGTAGCACTGAGCATTCATTATGTTCACTATGTATGTTTCCTAATAAACGAATCAGTTTTTCACTCATATCTCACATCTCGATACCGCTAATGGTAGCGCGCAAACCCAGCCAAAAAACATCGGTCCACTAATGGATTCATTCGCATTTGTTTCAAATTTCACGTCGCCTACCCGTTTCGATTCCGGTAAAATTAGCTCATGCATTCTTTCAACTAAACCTAATTTGCATAACTGTAATGTGAGCATCGGAAATGTTTTTCTCTCCACATTAGCATAGCTAGCGCCTTACCTTTTGTTTACCTGGGCGACCGATTAAACAGGATAGAAAGCAACGCTGTCACAACAACATCCAGGGCGTTTATCGCCACTGCATAGACGCATAACCGGGTCAGATCGATTAACGCCGGTCGCAAGAAGCTACTAAGCACGGTGCTGTGTGTAGTTGCTGAAGGCTGGTTTCTTGTGCCCCGAAGGGATGGGTTCGTCTGACATTCCCAAACCAGACAATCAGGTGTGTGTGTGTGTGTGTGTGTGTGACCAAGACGAGGTTGTTAACCCAGTTGCACTCAATGTACTTTTTACGTCGTTTGGTTTGGATTGCCGAATATAAACGGGCAGTTCGATGGTGCCGCGGAAATCGGTCCTCTTTTACGATCCGAATCATATCCTTTATTTAGTTCACGATGGAACAGTTCGAATTTGAAAAAGAGGGTATGTTCTCGGTTTTACCGAGTCCTAAAGACACGCATTGTATGAGTCACACTAACAGTGGGCATAAGTAATAACTTTACCATCCTTGTTGTTATGGTAGTGCGCGGGATAGGTAACTTAGCCTATTCTGTACTTTATCATCAAATCCTGCTCACGTCGACTCGCTTGAATAACACGAACTCTTGATTATTATCGTTTCATTCAAAAAGTTTCTTACTACATTCGATTAGCACTTATAATTAGAGCGAACGATATGGTTTGTGGTTTTCTACGATTTACGCGTGGAGAAATTTAAAAAAAATGAACTCAATCGATATTGAACACTGAACGTAAATCAATGTCATGTGCCATTGGTTTAGATGGATCAATCGATATCGAGGCAATGACAGATCACGAACTAATCGTTACTCGACGCAAAATTTAAGTCTAGATATTTTAATGGCTATCGAGTTAGCTGCCCACAAAATGAAAGCGGAACGAAATGTGTATATTTCGTGAACTAGTTTTCTCTTCTGACAAAAACGCTTCCTCACAGGCATGATTCTCTAGCAATATTATCTCAGATAATTCTAGCATATAGCACCAGCCAATTTTCACCCTCGAGCTCTCTAAATAGACGACATCGTAGCAGTTTCTCACAAAACCGCAGATGGCCACTTAACTGGCCATATTGAACAAATCAAACGCATTTTTCTCGATGATGTGTGATCGTCCCACATCTACTCATGACTCACCCTCGCTCAGGCACCAACATCAGTGCAGCTCTCACGTTTGTTTTGTCTTGAAGTACGGTCTTTTCACAGTCGATACGGATTCAGACACGACTGTCCTGATTCTGTGAAGCAACCAGAAGGTGCGCAGTTGTTCACACATAAAATCGAAGTATCCGATTTATGTAGATCAATTTTTCGATGTGTGTAGGGAGACGGATGTGATTGGCCTCCGGTCAAGAACAATTTAACAAGTGAACTATCGTTCAGAGATATACTTGAAAGCCACTGCTCATCAGTTCAGCGTAGCTAATCTTAGATTAGGGTGAGTAAGTTCAGCGGATGTGAGCAGTTTGTGCGGTTGACTTAGCTCCACTGGGGATCCACTATGTAGATCGGTTATCCAACGTGGAGTTTTGTCAATTTGATGAACTCTACCGGAAGAAGAAAATGACTCTATTCTTGTACACAAATTTTCAGAAATTAAATTCATTTCTCAACAAAGGTAAGAAAACATGAAATGTATATTATCATACAAGCCTAATTCAGGCAGTTTCGCAGAATATAAATATTGTACGTGGGCCAAAATACTGTCAGGTTACCAAGGCCTAAACAGACATGCGAAGAAAATTAGAAAATGAAGTTAACAAATTCACGAGGAGATCTCAACATCAGTTTAAAAATTGTCAAGAGCATATTCAACTCTGAAACAGCCATCAACCATATATCGTTCCAGATAAGGAACAAAAGATTTTCTGAATTTATTAATTCTTGAATATTTATATTTATATTTATATTGGCTTCGGGTGGCTCCACTGTTTAAAGCTCACTCAACCGAATCTTACTGTCTCCACCTGATGATGACAAACGGTAAGAAACTGGTTGTAGAGTGTACGTGCGGTGAAGCAAGCACTACAGTACATTAGTGCCATTTTAATTTATTCTTCAGCATCGATTGATGCTTGAACCATTCTCAATCTTTTCTTCCGAAATCCGAATGATTGCCAGCTTGCAGTTCTTGTCGGTCTTTTCGGCGCTTCCTGTACTTGTGTTACTCCGGAGGGAGAGGTTTCCCACATCGCATGTGATTTCGGGATTGACATTCATCGTTCTTCATATGATCATGATGAATCAAAATACTAATAATTAGAAGGCCTGTCTCACACGACTTATCAAGTTGAATGAAAGTAATTCAAACTTGAGCTTCTTCAAAATCTCAGAGAAGCATCTTTATCGTCGTGTGCTGAATTGCATGCACATTTTTTGCAGTGGAATGACTGAACTACCTGCGGTGGGTCCACATCGCTGAGTCAATCAATGATTGCAAATTGACTCTATTTCAATGAGTTCCGCGTGCACTTGTCTCGGTGAATGCAATTCATCATCACAATTAGTGGCATTGCTGCTTGCCATCAAACAAAATCAATTGAAACTCTCTCGAAAATAGAAACTGCGGATGTGATTCCTACTCTCGCAAGTTATGTTGCGTGTTTTTCTTTCTACTCCTCAAGCTCAGATGTTTTTACCGCATTGAGCCTCAAGGCGACTTATGAGCACAATGATGCAGCTCACTGAATCTCTAGACGCTTCTGCTTAATAATGATCCCATGTGATACGTTATCAGTGATTTTCGAAAACATTCATGAAACAGCAGTTCAAATAACGATACTCTCAAATCATTAAGCTTTATATGTCGAGATTAATTTCTGTTTGATAAGTTGATGTGACGATTATAAAATCATTTCTCTCTCTTTGTTGGCAGTTTCGAACCATCTCTCAACTGGCCAAGGAAACAGGAGTAACTTGCCTAACGCATCCAACACATTTTCTGCCCCAACATGGCGTACTCCCAATCAAAATCAAACACATGCGGATTATGATATTGTGCAGCGTCTACGGGCTCACGACACGCATGATGTGCAAGTACTAAGCGGACCCGGCCCTAGCGAATGCCAGCATACATACCGTTTGTCGAAAACGGAACAAGAACCAAGTAGACTCTCACATTCTGACCCGGATTATCAACTGACTGGTAGCCGGAATAACCGAGACCATAATGGGCAGCAGTTGTCACAAGTTAGCCCACAGACACAATCGTTCTATCCTACTACATATGAAGAAATGACATCATTCGTGGCCAACAACACGAGCTACGAAGCGCCAAGCGATCGTGGAAGCACAAAATTCGCCAAATCTTCAAAGTCCGATTTTCTGGCAAGCTCTTCATACAGACAACACCCTCAACGTGAACAACATATGGAATCAGCGGAATACGAACCAGTTCTTAGAGCGGATGGTTCTTCTAATTGCCTCGGTCCACATTCTGACGTTACCCACTGGAAGTCGAAGAGCCAAGCTTCTGTCCATCTTATTAGCGCTCCACAATCTCATGGTATTTTAACGGAAAGCGACGCAAATCATAGTAAACCGAGTATGAACGACAGCAAGCCTGTTCATCCGATTATCGATTCAAACGACACGTCTCCCGAGACTGCTGAGACTGGTTTAGGGCAAACGTCTAGTGCACCAATGGCTTCTTCGTCTTCGTTGCCTCGGAGGCCATATAGCCCAAGCCCTACTCGCCCAGAGCCTCATCGTTCAACCGGAAGAGCTCCTTCACCCGTTGTACGTCCAAAATGGCATTTGAAAACAATTCCAACCGATACCGAAATAAGGGAACGTTTACGGAGTCGCAGTAGATCGAAGATGGAAGAACGACAATCGAGACCAGAAAAAACTACTTCAAGTACGTTGTACCGCCCGCGTAGTTCACGATCCGATTCCCGATATCGTTGTACAGATTTGGATTCTGCAATCGCGAAATCTCGCACCGAGACTGTGGAAACACTACCACCTTCCGTACAAGAAAGTGAAATGCTCTCCGAAACCAAACAATCAGCTTCGCTGTTTGATTTGAATGCACAGTTTGATTCCATTAGGAGGAACATGATGTTATCGAAACAAAAGTCAGTAAATGAGCACACCCTCAGCCCATCGCGCAAAACGTTTGGTGATACAAAATCGTATAATTCTTTACTCGAGACGGATATTGATACGGGGGAAAATTTTGAACGGCCAATTGTGCTGGAAACTGATGTGGACAATCTGGAAGATACCACACAGGCACAAAAAGCTCGGAGTCTATTCAATCTGACTTCAAGTTACACCCCTTCAACGTATCGTCGCCAAACTGCTCCGAACACCGCAATCGAAGTTCAAAACAATTGGGAGAGAACAAAAAGCTTGCAAGGAATTTCTTCGTCTTTGGACAATCGAGCAGGAAACCAAGGAGAGTTCACGTGCTATTCCAAATGTAGCGCAAGTGGTACAAAGAGTTTGATTGATCGTCTTCGAGACCGTGCTAGATCTACTCACGAACTCCGGATAGCCCAATCTTTGACGAAACTCAAAGTACCCGAATGGCTGGACAAGGCTCAGTGTCTTAGACACTCTACTGCGGAGAATGCAACAAAGCCAAAAGAAGAGGCATACGTTCCGAAATACCGTTTGTTCAATTTGTCAAAAACGTCGTCCACCCGAGAATCTACATTCGACCGCTCCAAAACCTCGGTATCTTCTCTACGTTCATTGGCAGGTGCACGAAAAACCGGTGAGAGTTTGACGAGTAGTTGGCTGCCAAAGTCGTTAACTACGAATATTGCAACTGTCGCGGAACCTAACAGACCCAGAACGTTGAGTTCACACCAGCCTAATTTCGTCCGACCCAGTCAGGAATTTAGACAACGGGGTAACAGCTTGTCTCGTCTCCGCCCGATCGAGTCAAAACTCTACAGTTCAATGAGAAGCCGCGCAATGCCATGTGTGAATGGAGAAAATCTAGTAGAAGCTCGATCAGTTGCTCCGAGGATGTGCACAACGACACAAGGACAGAGTGTAGAGTTGAAACTGAGCCCAGGTGATTTCGTTCCGAAAAACGATTTCCTTCAGCGGCTCTCTGGAGCCAGGAACTCGATACGTGATCATCAATCGATCGAAAATATAGCACAAGCGGAAAAAACATCACAATCCACCGGACCCAGTGTTGATCCGAAAGCTAACAATGCGGAGTTACCCAAATCGAAAATTAAAATTGATCAGAAAGTACAAATCGCTCGGTATGAAGACATAAAACCGGTTGACTATGATTCAGGAACTGAAAATTCTGGCGAAAGGGATGTGAAAAGTGTAAGACCATCAGAAACCAACGGTGGCCGTTTGCTTCAACCAGCAGTGCAGGATCTCAGGTCTGGAGAACGGAATTATGAGGAGAAGCAGGTTATTACACGGAAACCTCCGGTGCCAGATCAACATGATCAAGGTTTGTCGACGCAAAGCGAGATCAACTCACCCAAGCGCGAACCAGACTGGCATTCCATCGACGCGGACGGAGAAACAGAGAGCGAGGCAACCGATGGTTTAGACCAAATCACAGATCTAACTTGTCTTACATCTCTTGTTGATACATGTGCTTCAAGACATCGTGCACTGCTAAACAATCGTCCATCGGCCTTGGATCATTTGCTGACAAGTTTAGGATGGTGGCCAGCGTCTGTTCGCGCAGAACATCAATATTATCCACCCACTGCTGCGGAAGCGATCTCAATTGCTGCACATGAGTTCGATGTGGATGAGGACTCACACCGTACAGAATTTCTTGAACTGTTATCCGGACCGGAAAGTCGAAGACCCGTAAACTTGGGTGAGTTTGCGTTGAATCACTTGTCTGCATCGGTACAGCGTAAGAAAGAAGACGGATTGTTGTATATCAGTTGCGGGCGTTCTGAATGTACCAAACATCCGATTAGGGTCGATCATGCTTTGAACTGGTGCGCTTGTGCGAACTGTTATACGCTCTATTGCAGCCCAACCTGCCGTTCCATGGACCGTCGTAATTTTCATGATCATCCGACAGTGTGTTCATTTGCCAGAGCGAAACGAGTTTGCAATCGTCTCCTTCGCAGTTTATCAACAGAACAACTGACCGGATTAACGGCTTTGGCTAAAACTGGACTAGCTCGTCTTGGTCGCGGTGGTATTTTGTTGTCATTTGCTCTCATCAAACACGCAGAAGTATTTTTGCAAAGATCCAGATCCCAGTTGCATATGCACACCAGAACGTCCGACTCCGATCTCAGTCAGCAAGCCATGTCGTGCTGGGAAAATCAACACCAGCCAAGTCCCGGAGGTCTGATGTGTCCGCCACTGTACTTAACACTGAATGAGTTGGAGGAATTGGACTCGACTGTTGCGATTCCTTGCAAAAACTATACCCCCACTACCAGTATGGTTGTCATCGTTGTAGTTTGCGCGTACGAACTAATTGCTCGCTCCGACGGTCGTCCAGTTCATCTATTTAAACAAAGCATGATTATTCCTTTTCCTGTACATACACCTAGTAATGGAACCAGTTCAAGAAGTTCCACTCAGTCGAAACCAGAACCCGTTAATTCGAACTTTCCTCAAGCGAACGGACAAACGGAAAAGCAGACAAAAGCAACTAGAGAAGCTTACATGATTCGATTGCAACGCATTTTACGTGAACGCGGGGTGAGTTTGCGACACCACTACCCGGACATTTATACAATCATTGCAAATTTCGTCGAGACAGGCGTTCCTTTCACCCAGATACAACTTGTCTTTCATGATTTTGTCCTAAGAGAAGAAGTTCTCTGCACGATTCAACCTCTGCTAGACCCGATTATCCAACCGACTCGTTCACTATCGACAAACTCTTCTGGACCCGATAGACCAACCCCACGTAACGCAGAAGGTTTGAACGGTCTCGGATTACGTGAAACTCAATTTTGATACAATCGTGGCCGAAATCGACAGCCCCATCCACGCAATCTATGAGTTTATCCCCTGCGCTTCCAGCACAGACAGACATCTCCACACATCGTTAACGGAGCCGTCTGGAAGCATATTATTACTTCCTGAGTGCTCCCGAACACAACCAGAACCAATTCTTGACAACCCTCACAAACATGTTGCATGCGCAGCGAAGCGGGACACTCTTTTTTCTCGTAATATTCTCCATATTAACTTGCGTCCAATCATACACTTCCGGTTCAGCGCGTGCGCGAATTACCAACCAAAGAGACGAAAAATTGTAAGATGTCTTCAAATTTTACCTGTAAAGATGATTTTACTTCATGCCTAATTGTTACTTTCCTATAAACGCCTTGTCAGTTTGGATAGTTTTCTAGAATTTTTGAGTGGGACATCGAACAGATACAAGTACTTTAATCGGGCGAATATTTCGGCCAGGGTTGTTGTTCTTATCCATATGATCTACAAATAATTTGGCAGTACTCTGTTGTTAAGGGACACCGCTTGCGAAAGAAGTGAGTTTACTAGCAAGTTTCGGTAGTTTCGTTGGCTAACCTTCTGCACATGTGACGACGATGCGATGCTAAAGAACGAGCTTGTAACACAATCGTGTGAGCCACGTATCTCTATGGTTGCAAAGCTGGTCTATCCGTTTCCTGTTAATTATTACTTGCTAATATAGACGTCGGTAAACGGATGTTATGAACAAGAGGCTATTGACTGAAAATAATGCTGATGCCAGCTCGTCTGCGATAGTTAAGGCACAATTTAAGACCCCATCGCTTACCGTGCCGCGCCTTATTCACAGTCTATGAGAATCGACCATACGACCAGTTACTCAAGCGGTGCACTGTGATAAAGTGGCTCACCATTGAGGTTGGCACATTGAAACATATTCGTTTACCTGGGTGATTTCCAAATTATTCATCCGATCGTTGTATATTTGGGCTGTCCGCGTTCCTTTTGCTTGGAACTTTGCCTTGGATTTGTGGTTCATGATGACGATGAGTTTGGTGACATAATTTTCGTTTGAAGACCATGCAGATGCCAATGTACAAAGTTTTATGATAGGCCTGCTAATTTCGGTTTTGATGGACGAGCATACCAGTCAAAAGTAACGCGGTGCTCAGATTGCTTACCTCAGTATGCCAAGTATGATCGACTAGCTTCACCGTTTCTTTGAATTCACACCAAGATTAGCGATGACGAGACATTCGCTAAGTCTCACGTTCCGATGTTATACTTAGTCTTCAGCATATACTGGAGGTCAGATCACGCTCCAGCCTCGAGTTAGCTGCAATAAATAGGCAATCCTCAAGTTAAGCCGAAAAGAAATAAGTACCGACGGATGACGCCATACAAGGTTGTGACTAGTGAGGAAAACGCTACGCTACTACTACTACTTTTATTTTTATATTTGCACAATCTGATACAGATATGGTGCCGTTCAACAGAATCAATGAAATGTATAAAACGGGTAGAGAACAGTGAGGAAAAACAAAAGTGAATAATATTTTGTCCATTTACGCATGCCGTTTTTGATTTTTTTGTTTTTTCAATATAGTTTATGACCGATAGGAAAAATGTCAGGGAAGAATAGAGATGATGCACTGTTTCCATTGATGTCGGTTCATTGCCATCGTTGCCAATGTGTCGAGCCACACACTCTCACCTTCTCTTGCACCCCATCCAGGCGAGCGCGCTCGTCCAACCTTGGCTAAACCAGAAGTGAGTCTTTTCAAGCCACTTCCATGTTAGTGGCTGACCACCAGCCACTTTTTTCCAGTCTGGACCAGCTGACGCATAAAGGGCTCGTCGTGGTTTCATGCGCAGGACGTGCCCCAACCAGCGGCGATGACGTCGGTTAATGGCTGTCTGAAGGTTAGTACCGTTGCTTCCTAAGAAGCGGCGCCTGACCTCAGAGTTGCAAACGTGGTGTTGCCACTGAACGTGAGCAATCCTTCGCACACAACGTTGGTCGAACACCTCAAGCCTCCTAACATCTTCTGTGCGAACTGTCTAACACTCACTCCCGTATATCAATACTGTCCTTACCGAGTTGGAATATATCCTTCATTTCAGACCCAAGCTCAAATCACGTCTCTTCCAGAGGCACTTAAGTTTAGTGAATGCCAGTCTGGCCTTAGCAATTCTGGACGTGATTTCCTTCTTTATCCGACCCCCAGCAACCACCAGACTTCCTAGGTATTTGAACTGCTCAACATGATCGAGAATGAGATCATTTATAGCAAAATTTGGCAGTTCATTAGACCAGTCCTGAAGGAGCACTTTACATTTGCTTGGCGAAAAGAAGAGCTTATAATTAAATGCCTTCTTTGCCATCATATCCAAGGCTTGTTGGATAAATGTTGGGTCTTCGCCCAGTAAGGCAATATCATCAACATAATACTGCAAGGAGCTCAACGCCACCCGCGGAGGAACTATTAAGAGCACTCCGGAGGATGTCCTCATTGGCAAAGTTGAACAACAACGGGGAGATTCGATAGCCTTGTTTTGCACCCGTAATAGTGTTGAATGACATTGGAAGTCTATCATACGCCCTTACCATACCTATCGAGTGAACGTATAAGTCCTTCAGGATAGCGACGTACTTCGATGGGATTCCATTGCGAAGTAAGCAGTTCCATAGGGCGGATCTGTCAACCTAGTCTAAAGCGGCTTTAATATCCAGAAACACCACAATGGTAGGTCGCTGATGCAGATGACGGTGTACTAGCAACTAACGCAGAAGAAAGATATGGTCTACAAACCCGCGCCCTGGTCGAAAGCCAGCTTGCTCTTCACGAGAAGTGCTTTCTCGAATCGGGGTAAGTCTGCAAAAGAGGATGGCGACGAATATCTTAGCTACCACAGGAATAAACGAAATTCCGCGGCCCAATGCAAGAGAGATTGAGGGGTGTCGGCGGTGTCTGAAGGACGGTGCTGATTAAACTGCTGAGTTAAATATTCTCTCCATCTTTCTAAACGTCTATGAAGGCTCGTTGTGCGCGAGCCGTCAACATCGATGATGGTTTCACTCAGGCCTTGCGGCTTAGGGCCACAGTCACGAATAAATTGGTAAAGTCTTCGCATGTTGCTGATGCTCTTTCCATCTCCGAGGCGCGTTCTTTCCACCAAATCTCACGGTCACGCCTCAGACTATCTTTGATTAGTAGTCTAAGACACTTCCGATCGTCTTCATACTTTAAACCACTCGGTAAGTCACGGCGCTGTTCGCGTAGGATGAGGGACTCAGCAGAGATCCAGCGGTGTGACGGTTGACAAGTGACTTTGCAGCATTCCTTAGCAGAGTCGTAGAGTGCTTGCTTAAAGCAGTGCTAATGACGATCCAGCTCGACCGGCCGACTTTTTGACAGGGAAGCCGATAGAGCATCCCAAAATCTGGATTTCACTTCAGCAGCGATAAAGCGTTTGTGTCTAGTTTGGGACGCTTTAGTTTGGGTTTACCTCCGAATCGAAGGTTGAATGATGCGCACACTAAAGCGTGATCAGAATCTACACTGGTACTCCAATGAGATCTGGATTTGTTGACACTACCTCGCCACCTGTAGCTTATCGCGATATGGTCAAGCTGCGCCTAAGTACGTTATGACAGGTAGCTAGATTGCGCCTCGGATGTCGAAAATTAGTGGAGACTAGGAAGGGGCGGTGGTCGTCACAGAGGGACAACAATGTCTCTTTATTGTCTGTTCGGTCGTCTGACATCCAATACTTCCCTCCGAAGAAGATCTCAGAATGCGCTATACATCCAACTCGGCATTACAATCGCCGACAGGCACTACTATATCGCCTCAGCGTGCTTTCATTAAGAGAGACTGAAGTTCTACGCAGAATTCGTCCATCACCCCCATCTGCCCCATAGTTCGCGGGTGCGTAAGCCGAGATCACGACCAGGTTACGCCTATCGTCTACGTGCTTGTTCACTCTGCTGTAACCCTGAAATCTCGCTGCGCACAATCGGCTATTAACGGGTATCCAATCTAGAAGGGAGGTTTCCCTAGTCTGGCTAGGAATAATTCAAACTCCAACTAGGCCAGCAGAGGAAGCAACGGGATACACGTAATTAGAACCTACTCCCGAGAGACAGGAGAACTCAGTTGAAATATCGAATCAATGTCACGAAGATGGGTTTCCGATAGGCAACATATGTCGATACCTAGTGTCTCTAGAGAGCGGGCTAGTCCAAACTTGTTCTGCTTGTTACAGGGTACGGACATTAAACAATGCAAGCGTAATAGTGGCACGCGGTCGGAGAAGAGCGTTGGAATTCGACACCTGTCTCTGAACAGTTGGCTGCGATGGTATGCGTCCAGCATTGATGGTCTGAAGTGCATCAGGGCTAGAGGGCGAAGGAATGACATGTGCTTGCGAAATTGATTCTGAAGAGTAGCCTTCGATGGTAGAGTTCGTAGTGAGAGTAAGCGACATTGTCATCATTATCATCATTGTTGAACGTAGGCGTGATACTACCCGGTTGCCTGAACCGAAGTAGGGGAGATTTCATCTAGGGGGTCCTACACCGAGCCTTTAGTGCGTTGGCTTTACCCACAAGGCAGTGAAGCCAGAGAGGTTCGCAACAATCTGTGGCCGGGGACCAGTGAAGCGGTTCATACGCCATTTTTAGGGAAATTTCCAGTTCGGAGCCCGATAAACCCGTTAATTGGTTGGTGGCTGCAGTTTTGCTTGTGCATCATACAATGTCCTTAGATAGGACAAGGGGCAGTGACTTTTAATGCGGCGAGTCACATCCGCCGCGTCATGATGTCATCATTAGATTTTTGTGGTTTTTATAGGGAGAACGCTTGCCAGGCGAAAATCCACCACACCCTCAGACACCACCGCCGAACCTTTCGCTGAGCACGGAGAAACGAGCCCACCCAGTTGGCACCAACGTGGAGGTATTTAGGCAACCCAGCCGACTTGATCACATTGTCACGATGTTTGATGGAATGCATTGTACTTGAGATGTTGGCTCCTAATTCGTTCTTCTGTGCTTACTATTATGTGGTTTTCTACCACATCAGTCCTTTTATACTTTTTGTGGCGATACTGTTTAGCAGTGTGGCACTGACACTGGTTATTGATGTAAAAATGTCTTTGATGCCTGACGATTATAGTTTATCCTGCCAACAATACTGCCGCACCCGCGTGGCGAAATAAACAATATTATTTCATGGATGAGTAGTGCTTTCAACCCAACTATTTGATAAATGTCTAATCAGTCTGTGAGATTTCGTGACTCAGTCCGTGCGATTTCATTTCGGTGAGAATCCTTCGAAACCCACTGAACGATTATTTTTAGCATATACGACGCCAGTAGTGATTTCTACCGCAGTGCAATTACAGAAATGACAAATAATAGCCAATTAAATTAAACAATGCATTTACCTAATTGATCGTTCTTATCTTACTCAAACTGTGGTTCACAAGTTCATACCTTGATTACCATTTATCTACTGGTCAGAGACATGCAGCTTTTGATCCTACTAGCCTTACCTGATGAGTGCAAACAGCACAAAAACCGATCGTGGTGTGTGTGCGATGGAAATGCCCGCAAATGAGGATATTTACTAAGGAATCGCTTTGCATAGATGGAAGGATGTGGTAGCAGTAGATTCGTCATCGATTACTAGGATCATCTTATTCGAGGATTGAAAACTTGATTGTGCACGAAGTTCAATTGATTGAAACGTGTTGGAGCTTTGTGGCAGATATCACAAAAGGTTGTGAAAATAGTGACTGGGAGACCGGGCTAGATGAATTTAATCCGCTATTCGTTCTGTCTCAAATTTCTGTTGAAAATGCAGTTAAATTCAATCGGAAAGCGGAAAATATAAGTCATATAGATCATGTATAAAATAGTTTGCCATTTAACAGATAAACAACAGATTAGAAAAGCAAGTGTTGAATCTGAACGTTATCGCTTCGATTGCGTTTTCAACTCATTTCTTTATCCCGTTGAGCTCAGTAAAGTGTTTCACATTTTGCTGTGTAGATCAAGTAAATAACTCTAGGAATCTGGTAACTACGACCGAATAGTAACTCTTGATTTACCGAGATGCAGGCTACAAAGATGATCAATAAATTTCTGATTGGTATAATAACGACAGAAGTTCGAGAACAAACTTTGTTGTTTACCTTAGCGCAAGACACGGCTAAAGTTTAAACAGGCATGGCAGCACCCCCCACCAAGTGCTAGGATTTAAAAATTAAACGTGTCAGCTATTAGAAAATTGCCGCTGTTAAAAAGATTTATTGAAACTTCAGCAATCGATTGTAATATGTTTGGGACCGATCGTGTATTCATAATGCAAAGAAATTTGAGGCCAATCGGTTAGATTAGTTTTTGGGTAACGTTTCACTTCTGACACAGAAGATTCGTCAGACCAAGGGTGATAGTCAGGACAGGGAACATGATTAAGTAGGAGTCAACCCACCACCACTTATTTGACCTTACCGCTAAACAGCCTATAGTACGCCTACGGTGTGTCACGTCTCGTGGGAATGACCGGGATCAGCGGTCCATTTTCCTCGCAGTGTGTATCCAAATCAATCCGATACAAGTGAACACGGTCAAGGTCAGTTGACACAGCTGCCCACATACGTAAAAGTACATAACTGACGGGGCTAAGGCTATTTTTGAAGAAAAACAAAAATTTAATTAACTAGTAGGTATAAGGTGAATGAAAAAACTATTTACTTTCGCATCAGTGCCGAGCGCCAGATTGTGGAGATTTCTGCCCCATCCACTTTATTGACCGCGAGTCGACCTGCCTTGGAAATTTTGACCGCCTTCGCATGTAGGCGTTCGCTATACGGTTTAATACCACGGCTCAATATTGCCACATTGTCTAGATCGACGCTGTGGCCCGTATCTAAAACGTGCTCCGCCAAGGCGGAATCACGAATAAGGGATTGATATTCCCTCGCATCCCTGGGCTGTCTCCGGACACGCTCTCGGTGTTCTTCGATTCTAGTGTGAATTTCCCTGGAAGTCTGGCCTGTGTAAACACCCGAACAGTCCTTACAGTTGATTCTGTAGATGCTGTTCGTAACGCTAGATAAAGGTGTCTTATCCTTGAGGTTCATCAGAACCGAACGGATAGTTTTCCCTTTCTCATAAGTTACGCGTATGGCCGTACGAAATTTTAACGTAAAGAAATCTCCAGGACCAGACGAGATAACTCCAAAGCTGTTCAAAACCTGTCATGCGCAGCTATCTGAACCTCTACCTTGCATGTTTAATAATTTGCTCCAAGCTGGCGTAGTGCCACAAGACTGGAAACTGGGACAAATAATACCCATTTACAAAGGTGGTTGCCGTTCTGATGTTAAAAATTACAGGCCGGTGACCTTGCTGTCTTCGGTATCAAAAGTTTTTGAACGAATAATAACCGCAGAAATCGTGCGACATCTGGAAACGAACCAACTTTTGGCAGTTGCCCAACATGAATTTCGCAGAAATCGCTCTTGTCTAACAAATTTCTTGACAAGCTTAGACGATTGGACGAGGATTGTAGATGCGGCGGGCTGTATTCATGCGTGTTACCTGGACATTTCTAAAGCGTTCGACAGAGTTGATCACTATTTACTCTTGAACAAGCTAAAGAAACACGGTGTTGTTTGAAGACTATACGAAATGTTAAGAGATTACCTCAGCAACAAACACATCCGAGTTCGTGTGGACGGCCTATTATCGAAGAACATCGATGTCACTAGCGGAGTTCCACAAGGCTCAGTGCTTGGACCAATACTGTTTCTAGTCTATATGAACGATATACCAATACCACATGATAGTAAGATGGTTTTTTTGCTGATGGTATAAAAGTATGGAGGCAAATCAGAAATGCTGACGATTGTATCTTGCTGCAAAACGATTTGAGTGCTTTGTTCAACTGGTCATCTGAAAATAAACTGTCAGACCAAGGGTGATAGTCAAAAGACAGGAAATGATTAAGTAGGAGTCAACCACACACCATATTGACCTTACCGCTGTGGCCCGTATCTAAAACGTGCTCCGCCAAGGCGGAATCACGAATAAGGGATTGATATTCCCTCGCATCCCTGGGCTGTCTCCGGACACGCTCTCTGTGTTCTTCGATTCTAGTGTGAATTTCCCTGGAAGTCTGGCCTGTGTAAACACCCGAACAGTCCTTACAGTTGATTCTGTAGATGCTGTTCGTAACGCTAGATTGGTCGTGACCTTGGCTTTTCATATCCATACAAGCTCGGCGACATAAACCTGGAGTACACCGAAGAAGAAAAGGACCTCGTTGTCTGGATTTGCGTCAGTTTGAATATGGTCTACAATGCGAAACCGTTTACAAAAGCGCGTCTCAGCTGTTCGGCGTGTTACGGCGGATATTTGGACGTTTTTCCCCGGGGTGTTTTTCTCTAATGATTCAAGATTCAAGATTCAAGATTTATGGCTGAAAATGCAATTAACTTTTCAATAACCACAGGGTGGAAATATAGGTACAAATGTATATATATTCATAGATTTATTCATAGATCATATGCAGATAAAAAGCTATGCTTTACAAGACCCACAAAAATGTACATCGGGTCGGATGTTAAAAAATATCAAAATATTGTTAGATTATTGTCAAACATAAAAAAACATACTTTTCCATGTGGATATCTAGTTATTTTTTTGAAAACTTCAACAGTTCCAGATTGTACCACATGAGTAGGTAAACTGTTCCACAGTTGCACGTTGCGAACAGAAAATGCATATTTGCGGCAGTTCAACCTGCTATACTGTTGGTAAAGTTTTAATTGGTGACCTCGCAGATGTGTGTTATGGGAAAGATGAAACAAATGACCGCAAGGATGATTTGTTTGATTAACCACTGTCCAAATGAATATAAGTATAAATAAAATCAAAATCATTGGGACCATGATAGCTTATTAATAGTTTGGGGCAAAATTCGGATTAGCTCTCATATAATCGTCAAGTTTTGATTTGAATATAGATAAACTGTTTGAGCTTACCAAATCGGAAGGTAGGGAATTCAAAGCCAAGCACACACGTACCGAATAAAAATACCTGCGGCAGTTCCGTTTTGAATGTGGTATTACCAACTTGCAACCATGGCCTCGGCTGTTGCTGGAAGTTCGAAAGTGGAATAATATATCCAGGGGGTGGGAAACACTAGTGAGTATTTTGTATGCGAGAATGAGATCACCTCGCATTCTCCTTTGTGCAAGTGTCCTCATTTCAAGTCGTCTGAGTCGCCCGGAGAATGGTATATTTTCGAGACCAATGACAAGCTTAGAAGCTCTCCGGTTTATGCGATCCAGGAGTAAGCTGTCTTTTTGGAACCATGGTGTCTAGGCTTGTGCGGCATAATCTTGAACCGGGTGTATATATGTATTCATCATGAAAGGAAAACACATGAAAGGCAAGCACTTCTAACGCTGAAACAAGATACAAATATAGCCATTACTAAGGCTGACAAAGGTAAAGTAACGGTAATTTTGAACAAAACCGACTATTTAGACAAGGTTGGGGTACACTTATCCGAGGGCCCTTATGAACGGATAGATAATGGCAAAATGAAAAAGGTAATGAATAACTGCAAAACGGTAGTCTCTAGGTATTTGCGTGGCGTTAAGGAGAGTTTGGGAAAGGGATTGTGGTATAACCTGTATCCCAAGTCTACTCTAACTCCTAGGTTCTACGGCCTACCAAAGATACATAACGAAGGCATTCCTGTAAGACCTATCGTCGACGGTATAGGATCATCTGCGCACGAGTTAGCTAGACATTTGACTTATTTGTTTAAACCTTTAGTCGGCAATACATCCTCGTTCATCAAGAACGCACATGACTTTGCAGCACGCTTAAAGTCGGTAATAATAGATGACGATGAAATAATGGTTAGCTTTGACGTGAGCGCTTTGTTCACCAACGTCGATACAACAAGTGCGTTACAACTAGCTAGACGGGCCTTGGAGACTGATGCCAGTTTGTCAGATCGCACAAACTTGAGCGTCCAGCAAATTATCAACGGTGTATCGATCTGCCTAAGCATGAGCCACTTCGTATTTATTGAGCAACTATATAGACAAAAAGAAGGGTTGGCAATGGGTTCACCGATATCTCCAGTACTTGCGAACATGTATATGGAGCATTTCGAGAACAAAGACCTTAACGATGAAGGGGTCAAGTCGAAATTATGGTGGCGCTATGTTGATGACACATTTGTTATCATCAATCGAGATCAGCTAGAGGCATTCTTTAAATATTTAAATGAAATAGACCCATGTATTACTGTCACAAAAGAAGTGGAATCCTGCACAGGCACTCTTCCATTTTTAGACTGTTTAGCACAAAAAGTAGACGGGAAAACAAAAACTTCTGTCTATCGGAAACCTATCGATACAGATGCTGTACTACGATACACTTCCGCTCATCCAAGACAGGTCTTCAGTTCCATAGCTTGTTCTATTTTCCATAAGATAGAACACCTGTGCAGTGACGAAAGGGAGAGAAAACAGGCGCACCGTGAAGCGAGCCACAGGCTCATAGACCACGGTTATCCAAAATGTTTTGTTAAATGCCAATTGATGAAGGTAAAATACCCATCCGAAAAATCGGAGAAAAATTGGCGGGATACAGTTTGTATACCGTGCGTAAAATGTACATCTGAAGCGATACGTAGAATCTTGAACCAGGCGGACATACGCGTAACTTATAAGAAAGGGAAAGCTATCCGTTCGGTTCTGATGCACCTCAAGGTTAAGACGCCTTTATCTAGCGTTACGAACAGCATCTACAGAATCAACTGTAAGGACTGTTCGGGTGTTTACACAGGCCAGACTTCCAGGGAAATTCACACTAGAATCGAAGAACACAGAGAGCGTGTCCGGAGACAGCCCAGGGATGCGAGGGAATATCAATCCCTTATTCGTGATTCCGCCTTGGCGGAGCACGTTTTAGATACGGGCCACAGCGTCGATCTAGACAATGTGGCAATATTGAGCCGTGGTATTAAACCGTATAGCGAACGCCTACATGCGAAGGCGGTCAAAATTTCCAAGGCAGGTCGACTCGCGGTCAATAAAGTGGATGGGGCAGAAATCTCCACAATCTGGCGCTCGGCACTGATGCGAAAGTAAATAGTTTTTTCATTCACCTTATACCTACTAGTTAATTAAATTTTTGTTTTTCTTCAAAAATAGCCTTAGCCCCGTCAGTTATGTACTTTTACGTATGTGGGCAGCTGTGTCAACTGACCTTGACCGTGTTCACTTGTATCGGATTGATTTGGATACACACTGCGAGGAAAATGGACCGCTGATCCCGGTCATTCCCACGAGACGTGACACACCGTAGGCGTACTATAGGCTGTTTAGCGGTAAGGTCAAATAAGTGGTGGTGGGTTGACTCCTACTTAATCATGTTCCCTGTCCTGACTATCACCCTTGGTCTGACGAATCTTCTGTGTCAAAAGTGAAACGTTACCCAAAAACAACTCTTTGCGTTACAATAGAAACTTCATTCTACTGCTAGCAAGTCTTCCATGTGTTCCGGATTGCTTCGTTTCGATTACTGAATGGCCATACTAGGTTTGCCTGATTTTACATAGAGGCGAATGGGGAGTGACGTTATTCTAGCTTACAAAATACTGCGAATCGAAAACCACTCTCTTCGAGATCTAATAAAAATAATCTCCCCTCGGAATACACGTAGTCACTCAAGTTGCCTCGCAATACGACACTCAAGGCTTGACTATCGGTGCCATTAATTCTCTGTGCGTATCTGCTTTCTATGGAATGCACTACGGCAAGACGTAGTGAATGCAACAACATTTGATGATTTTAAAGCAAAACTAGATGCATATATCAAACAACACCCCATAATCGGCAATGTGTATTGAATCAACATGAAAACAGACAAACATGCATCAATGTGTTTTTGATTACAATTTCTTTTTTTTTAATAGTTGTTATCCAAGGGTACATGTAAAGCAATTGCTTTTTTCACCATAAAATCTTGATTCTTTATTCTTGATGTGTTGCAAGAACATGACAGAATTTTCTACTCACGAGTAGTTTGCGGTATAAAAATGCAAATAAATGGGAAACGGGCATTATAGGCAATGCTGAAAAATAATTTCGTTAAGATAAGAAGCGTTAGAGTTACGCGTTACAGAGGCTCCGAAACGCTTGCGGTGTAGCATTATTACCGTTGGTAATTATCTGTTTATTCAGAGAAACCGCAAATTACTCAAAAATCATCCTCAACAATAATGCCGGTGTGAAATTGTGAGAGCCCCGTGTATCTTAAGAACAGTACGAATGATGTAAGAAATCCAAAGCCAGATCCAGGCAAAATGCCGCGCAGTAGAGACTGCACGTGGGTTAAGATACTGCCCCGATGCCCAGGCCTAGACAGATATGGGTAATTGAAAATGGTATAGAAACTCAAGCGTGTTTGTGCATGCAGCTCAGTTCAGGTGGCAAATCAATTTAGCTGATCAACAGAGAAGTGCAATGACTGATCACCTATGCCTGTGTTACATAAACAATTAAGAACGGAAGCGCAAGGGTGTAACCTTTAACATGTTGCTTCGCAACTCTATGACTAACGACTTTAGAATGATGACTGCCAAATAGAATTTACTGAGTCACTCGACAATCTGCAATCATTGCGTATTTCACATATACATGGGATATCTAAAGCCACGCTAGTGGCTTAATGATTCTGTCTGAAATCGTGTAAATTTTAAATTCATTTTACACACCTGTGTTAAAACGTAAGAAGTAATAGTGTGGTTGTTTGAGAAAATACAAGATTGCAGTAACACAAAGCAAAGTGTGATGAGATACGGTCAGATGATCCATACCGAAAATACATTTCAACGAACCAATAATGCACATCTGGTTCAGAAACGTATTAACCGATTATATTGTGATCACACAAACGGTAAATTCAAACAAAAATTGGTAATTCAAATTTTAGTACATGGTACAAAGAGATTTATTCCTCTGTACAGCTGGTACCAGATTGCTCCAAAAAATAAAAATTCACCTGTTTACTGAACAGTTGGGCACAGATAAGTTCCAAAATTCACGCCAGAAAATGGCTTAACAGACGGCCGTCATGATATACGGGGTTCAAAGAACTCATAAGTCTGTTTGTGAATTTCAGATGAAGAAGAAGAATGACTTTATTCGTGTTCACGAATTTTCAGCAATGGTAATTACCAGGAGATCAAATCAATGAAATTTTGTTTCAGGAAGCATCCAACAATATGAATTACAAAATTATATAGCGAGTAATTACCCACTATCTCGGAAGCGGAAGATTGAATACAAACACATTGCCGTAAAGCGATAGACCAAACATGAATTGAGATAACTTCAGATTGCTCAAGCCAACACAGTCATGAAAAAATAAAAATGTTACTGACAATTCCGCGCAATTGTATGTCCACCTCGGTCAGTAACAAGTTATCTCCCGTATTCCGCGTGAGAACAGGATGTGACGCAAAAACGATCTGATCAACAATTCACTTGAAGCAAGTTCAACTACGTCAGACAACTGCCAACTAATAACAGATAATCATAATAACAATCGCTGGCCGAATTCAAGAATGATAACTGAGCGATTTGAGTGGACGGATTGCAACTCTAGCGAAAATCGATCTTACTGAAAAGTGCATTCCTGCTCGAATCCATCAGCTTAGTTGCTGTCATTATCGGTCGAGATAACAGCGCTACTGTGCAACTCCTCCAACAGGACAGTTAGATCTTGCTGATTGTATTCGTTTGGTGAATGTGGAATTTCAATCTCCAATGTTCAAGGCGCGATCGAAGATGTGATTCAAGAAGTGAACTGCAGCTACCAATAAAACAGAACGAAATTCGACCCTTTTACCTGAATTGAATTGTGTGCAACCGGTTAGAGTAGTTTTACTTTCACATTGCCATTGAACAACCTACAACAAGTCTTTTAGAATGTAAAGCCACTTGGGCATGACCAGAATAAATAATCGATTTTCCAGATAAGGTTTGTGATCACATCAACCTAATACAAGTGGATGCGGTCAATGTATGGTTGGCACTATGGGTTAAGGTTAAACAATATTAAAAAAATTAATTAACTCTTGACAATAAAAGGAATCTAACGTATTTATGTACGTATCAGTTCTGAGTACCAGATTAAGGAGATCATAGCTCCATCCACCTTGTTGACCATAAATAGACCTGCCCTAGCCAATTCGACGGCTTTAGCATGTAAACACTAACGTAACTAAATCGACACAGGTTCCTGTACCTGAAGCACGCTCTTCTAAGGCTGGATCACGAATAAGGGATTGATGTTCCAGCGCGTCCTGGGGCTTCCTTTCGACACGCGCTTGATGATCCTCGATTCTGATGCGAATTTTTCTTTAAGTCTACCTATGTAAACACCAGGGCATGACTTATATTTAATTCTGTAGAAGCTATGCGTAACGCTTGATAAAATGTCATATATTTATTGTACATCAGAGCTGACGTATACCTTTTCGTTTCTTATAAGTCACACGAATAAATGCATACTTCAAGATTCTACTGATCGCCTCTGATGTGCCTTTAACATACGTTATACAAAACGTATCTCGTCCATTCATCTCTAAATTGATCAATGGATATCTATCCTCACCATGAGTGATAGAATATCGCCACGGTTACGTAACATTATTGTGCAGATTCGTATTCTGCAAAACGTTTGGTAATTTAATTTAACGATTTGATGTGCTGTCGAATGCATTAGCGTGCTGTATGGAAACTATCTTGCTCTAAGTGATATGGATGTGAGGGCCACAATATATGACATCGATATTTATTTCGAAACAGGTTACACTCAAACTACTCGGGACGCGCTGAGCGTGCAACATTTATTCGAAATTCCGACAATTAAATAATGAAGGTGATCGCTTGATAGCAGTTGTATCCTGGTTATCATGTCATTTTGTAAAAGCGTATCAATTGCTAATGATTTTGAATGCTTTATTCTTTAAAAATGAGTGTTTGTAATAGAGCTTATCACAAGTTTTCTGACTAGAAACCGAGGATGGGCAAATAGACGAAATTTGGTACTTACGATTTCACGACATTAATTGAAACGATGATCTTTTCCCATTTTCGGAGCATAACTATTTTCTGAAATCATATAACCGGTAAAATTGTTAACTTCGCCTTCCGAATATGTTGGAGGTGTTTACATAATCCTCCATGATAACATGGCACATGATGGTTCCAACGCGTTTAGTATGATTCCCAACATCCGACGGCGTTTCTGTTTTCTGAGATCTATAACGAAAACCTACTCATTCGGTGCCAATCCTCTTTCAATTTCTGATTGTTGGAGAATTTATAATTATACAATTTAGGTTCTCTTCGGTTGTCTTTATACATAACCATCGCATTCAAAGGCTTTCCGATGCGTTGCACATGGAAATGTTCAACCGGACTTTTATTTTCGGTGCGTGATGCATTTGGTGTTGATCGGCATGCTCACAGAAGGTTCATAACACTTATCCCACTGGCTCTTGTTGCACACATTTCTTAATGTCCTCTTGAATATGTCTATAAAACGCATGGATCGCTTGGTGGAGTGTGGATTCTATAAATATTTATAACGTATTGATTTAGTTAAATGTAGGCATGGAATTGTTTGCAGAATTTATTTTTGCACACTTCCGACACTATGTGGTTGAAGACTCGGCACTGCGAGTTTGGGTGACGATGACTTATCAGTCATGCATGCCTGGAATGCAAGGTTGAGATTTCTACCAGTAGGGTTAAAGTTCATCTATTAGGGAAACAACAAAAGATGTTTAAGCAATGAATTTAATTTATAAATTTCTTTTTCTAATTTATGCATGGAGAAGCTGTTTTGACAGTTCGCGTCCAATTCCATCTCAAACTTCAACATGCCATCTGAAAGCCTATTCTCATGACTGACTACACGGTGGATAAATTAATGCTGAAGTAACAAGAGGCGATTTCAGCCTTCAAGGACAAGCATCAGTAGACCAGTGGTAACATCTCTCAAAAATCACCCATGATCATGCTGGCTTCTTTAAAGTCACTTCGAAGCCTTCGCTTGTGCAATAAGGAAAAAAGAGCTCTCAATACTGACTCACACGTGGTCAATTTTAGAATATCCAACGGCCTTTCGCAAAGCGTGAGATCATTTTCTATGAGCTGTATATTTTATTGAATACGCCGCTTAGATTCAATAGTGCAACATTCGAAAAACGAGCCGCATGACTTCTTTGTATAGGAAATTAACTATAGTACGTTTGCGACGATACAACATTGGACCGCATCTGGACAGTTCCGTGATAATTTTTTCGTTTTTCCTGCAAAAACGACACACTACACGAGGTCTTTGTTAAGAGCAATGTGGAAATTCTTTACTTTCTTAGTTAAGGGGCTCAGTTTTATTTGCAAAATCACTGAATGGTTAGTGTAAGTGTAGTGCTCCCTGAAGTTCTAAGGTAAGATTTATTTTTCCGTTCATCGGAATAATCTTTCCTAAACCTGAGCAAAACATTATCTCTTGTTTCTAAGTATGTTGACGTAGATTTTAAACAAGGAGGTGTTTTGAGTTGAGCAGACCACGAAGTCCTTTACAACGATCAGTAAATTTGAGAAATAACCTCAAGCCCTCATGTCATTGTAATACTTCCACCGATTTAACCGGACCTAAACTTTCCAAATATTCACATAGTGGGCAGGATTAATGACAATGTTGTTAAATAAAATACCGCACTGCAATTTGAAGTTAATGCAAAATTAAATTGTTGAGAATCAATCTATGGTTCACGGAATCAACAGTCTTTCAACATTCTAGCTAGCATAATTCAACCACGGTTACTGCAACGAAACTTTGTGCCACATTATATAAAATATCAGAATTAAATGACTTGACTCATAATAAAAATTGCAGAATTGAGCTGCCTTCCTAAATGATAGGTCTAATCTGGCTTCGATTGATTCACTTCTGAAGTTAGACTTTCGAGATTATTTATGCCAATCAAATTTCGATAACTTTTATGTTCGTTTTTGCGAATCACTGAAAATAATTCTGTGGAGACAATGCTCGATTCCAAACTTTCAGCTAGATTAAAAGCCAGCTGATTTACTTTTCTAAATGATGCTAAGATGGTTTTGATTGAAAGTCATAGATTTGAAGAAGAAGAAATTGACTTTATTCGTACACACGAATTTTCAGCTGTTACAATAATTTCACCACAAATTTAAAAAATGATAAACATGTCCGGACATCGAGTTACAATTTGTCGACTGAACGATTTTTCTTGTCCGTCTTAATTGATTGGCATACGATCCAGTTTACAAGTAAAAGTTTTTGGGTCGAACGTTTCACTGCAAGTCCCGGTATCTCGTACTTCGTTCTAAAGTGCACGTCCAAATTTGACCTCAGTTGATCCGAAAATATTTGATGCATTTTACCCTTGGAGAAATTAATTGTATGCACGGCCGATTTGAAGGCCCCGCAAAAATAAAGCGAATAAAATATGAGCAGAATATTAATGTTAATAGAAGCTTCCGTATTCAGTTGCGGGACGTGGAGCATTGGATCACTTGCGGTAGTTGCAACAATGTTGCCATTTGAAGTACAGAAAGAATACTGGATCCGCTCTTCGCACATTGATTAAGGGAAAGGCGTACCGCCACAAACATCTGGCTAGCTAGCTATGCATACCCACACGATAGTGCTCTTCTGTTCTATACAAACGCTTGTAGCATTAGAAATAAATGGGCTGAACTCCTCTGTAGAGTTGACGACACCCACTGCAAAATTGTGGGTGTCACGGAATCATGGTTGTCTCATGATGACCACATACCAGCTTTAATCGCGGATAGGTTTAGCGCCGTAAGAAGCGATCGACCCCTGGGTAAGCTAGCTGGAGGGGCGTTGCTCCTTATTGAGAACGCTATTCCCTTCGAGAAAAGTATTTCTTTTTCTACAACGAATGTGCAGATAATATCTGCCTTGCTCATACATGGATGCACGCGTATAGTTGTAAGCTGCATCTACCGTAGTCCGAGCAATAGTTTGGAAGAAGATGCTCTTTTGCAAATTCAGCTCTCGTCTCTTTTAGGCGTATCACCACGTGTTGTAATCTTCGGCGATTTTAATCTACCCGAAATAAACTGGGAGTACCAAACCTCGCATGCCCCAGGAGTCGCGAACGATTTCCTGGACTGGTTACACTCCCATGCACTTTACCAACACGTAAACGAACCAACTAGATTCCGCGAGGGTCAGTCTCCGTCTATTCTTGACCTAGTTATTTCTACTTCTGAAAGCGGTATACAAAATTTGGTCGTACTGCCACCACTAGGAAAGAGAGACCACGTAGTGTTAGCCTGCGAGTTACTTCTTTCATTTGGTAAACCCCCACTTAAGATGTCTCGAAGCTTCCATAGGATCGACCCTGCTTCCCTATTACAGGCAGCAGCGCTACTCCCATGGCAAAACATTGACTATGTGGATGGGATGTGGGGGCAGATCAAGAATAACATCCTTCAACTTCAGGATCGATTCGCTCCTCTCTTACCCGTTCGCAAAAAAGGTAAACCTCAATGGTGGTCAGCCTCAGTTTCCCGTAGCGTACGTCACCGCGACGCAAAATGGAGGCGTTATAAGCTTACTCCCTCATGTGGGACTTGGGCCCGTACAAAGAAGCGCGAAACATAGCTGTTTCCAAGATACGTGGAGCAAAGATTTCTTTCGAAATGAGACTCGCTCAAGAGGCCCATACTCATCCGAAACGTTACTACAGCTACGTTCAATCTAAAGGGTCAACACGAAAAGGTGTAGGTACCTTGAGAAGGGACGATGGATCAGCCGTCATTGCAAGCACTGAAAGGGCTCAATTGTTTTCCGCGCATTTTCAAGGCGTACAACGCCGAGATTATAACTCAAATGCATCTGCGCCATCACTCCAATGTGTACTCTCTGGTCGCCCCCTCTGCACTGACCTTACATTCGAGGTACACATTGTTGAGAATATATTGGCCAGCCTAGCTTACAACAAGTCGGCTGGGCCCGATAGCATCCATCCACGAATGATCAGACTGCTAGCGCCTATGTTAGCTGTGCCGATCACAGAACTTTTCACATCATCCCGCAGTCAGGGCACCCTTCCTTTAGACTGGAGAACAGCCGTTGTAGTACCTATCCATAAGGGAGGAGCTTCCTCGGCGGTCAATAATTACCGCCCGGTTAGCCTCACTAGTGTACTATGTAAGGTTATGGAAAGATTGATCCGCGATAAAATATGTGGATATCTAACCAAACACTCTCTTTTGAGTGGCGCACAGCACGGCTTCTTAAAAGGTAGGTCATGTCTGACAAATTTGTTGAGCTTTCTTAACGAGGTTACTAAGAGGATGGATGATGGTATAGCTGTAGAAGTCTTCTATCTCGACTTTAGTAAGGCTTTCGATTCAGTCAACCATAGGCTCTTGCTTCTCAAACTCTCAGCCATAGGAGTATCAGGGAACCTTCTGGGCTGGATTCGAGCATTCCTTAGCGACCGTTCCTTTACTGTCAGGGTAGATGATACTTACTCCGCAAGTGCGCATGTAACGAGTGGGGTTCCCCAGGGCTCAGTCTTGGGGCCGTTGCTGTTCCTCATCTTCATTGATGATCTAGCCAGCCAACTGCGCTCACCCTGTTATATGTTTGCTGACGACGTTAAAATTGTCGGTAGGTCGGATAACTCCGATCTGATAAGTGATGTGAAGCTGTAACAGCATGGGCGGGTAAGTGGGACCTTCCCCTTAACCAAGATAAGAGTCACTTGCTCTCTACACTAGCAGGCAACATGATTGTGTCTACACCCTCAGCTCACACGGAGTTCCGTAGGGTAAAGTCTACTAAGGACCTAGGAATCGTAGTCTCCGCAAACTTTAAGTGGGCTGACCAATGTGCTGCTGCAGCTCAAAGGGCCAGGAGGGAACTCTTTCGACTACGTTCAGCCCTCACTTGCAGAAAAGCTGAGGTGCTATTGCCCCTTTACAAGGCAATAGTAAGGCCACATTTAGAATACTGTATCCAGGCTTGGAAGCCGTATTACCAGAAGGATATAGTGCAGCTAGAAAAGGTACAGAAGCTGGCCACTCGCATGATCGAGGGGTTAGCACACACCAATTATGAAAATCGTCTATTAGCACTAGGACTTTTCTCACTTAGGAGGAGGCAACTTAGGGGGGATCTTATAGAGACCTTTAAGGTTGTCAAAGGACTAAGTTGTTTAGAATTCGATGACTTCTTTCCGGTTCTCTCCTTTGGTTGGTACACGAGGGCACAGTTTTAAGCTAAGTAAACAGCACACCAGGCTCGAATCCAGAACGCACTTCTTTAGCATCCGTATAGTGAAAGCGTGGAACTCACTTCCCGCAGAACTAATCTTGGCAACTTCAGTAATTGCGTTCAAACATGGGCTGGACGAACGGTGGCAGGAGCTCTTCCCGGAGCATTACCCTTAAGACTAAATCCCTCATTTTTATGATAAAAAACACAAAAATATTCGAAAAATTTTTTGGAAACACAAAAAAGAGTTTCTTTTTTCAGTTTTTCGCATTTGTGTAAATAAACTGCTGTCCATCGTCTTTTCATTCGATTGGACATGCAACATGCATAACTCTCTCACCTTTCGGTGATGAGACATCTCCCATCTTCCATTCACAGTTACACACGCCTGTTTTACTTACGAATCAATCCTGGTAGTGGTGGGTGTTTTCAAGCACACCTCCGAAAGAATCTGGGCACTCGTTTCGACTTGGTCAACTATCGCCCTGTGATACTGATACTGATACTGATACCCGTTTAAGTGCTTCCGTTTGGGGGTTACGACGAGTCAAGGTAATTCAAGGTAATTCAAGGTTTTTAATGGTCTAAAAAGCGACAAGCTTAACAACAACCATAGGATGGTAAAAATTGAAATTTAAGTCTATAAACAATATAAAAACATAGATTAAACAGTATATAAGTGTTCTGGAAACGAATAATGCAATAAAAATTCGTCTAATTTCGATTTAAAGTCATGCAAGATAGTGGCGTGAGCAACGGTTGAAGGTAAACTGTCCAAGACGGACAGAGTAAAATACCTTCTACAGTTCAGACGGGAATGGGGTACGACAAGCCACATATTCATGGGTCCGATATTCCTCGGATCCTCGCGGGAATAAATCCTGTAAGGGATGGTTCTGGGTATGGAATGTTTTGTAAAGTAAAATAAGGTCTCCTCTGATTCGTCGATAGGGAAAATCAAACAGATTCAGTTGAGCTATCCTTTCTTTATATGGTTTGTTTCGGATGCTGAGAACTAGTTTCGTTGAGCGGTGATAGATTCGCTGCATAAGTTCCACATCCCTCTTGAGCCACGGAGACCATGACTGCACACCGTATTCCATGACTGGTCTCAAGTATGTATTCATGATCCTTGGAAATATCTTGGGCGAAAATTTCCCAAATACACGTTTGAGTAGATTTAGAACACGTGTTGCTTTTTTAAAGGCACTGTTAGTTTGAAGTGATGTTTTTAAACTGGAGCATATCCAGACACCCAAATCTTTTTCTTTACTGCAATTTTCAAGGACATGCGAACCTATGTGATATGTGAACTCTACTCGATTCCCCACATTCATGATCCTGCATTTGTTGAAGTTAAACGGCAGTTTGTTCTCCAACGACCAGCTGTGAAGCGTATCAAGATCTTTTTGTAATAGCAGACAGTCTTCTGGACTACGAATGCTGCGCCAAATCTTTATGTCGTCCGCAAATAACGAAATGTTACATCGAACAATTTCCGGTATTTCATTGACATAAACCAGAAAGAGGATCGGACCAAGGACTGAGCCTTGGGGAACTCCGCTAGTTGCTGCAATTGGTTTGGATAATGCACCATCAACACGTACCTGGTTAGTGCGATTTGTTAGGTAGTCATTTAGCCAATTCAGCAACTTTCCAGTGATACCAAGCCTTTCAAGCTTCTGCAGTAGTAGGGAATGGTCAACACGATCGAATGCTTTTGAAATATCCAAGTAGCACGCGTGTATTGCTTGTCCTTCATCTACCGATTTTGTGCAATCATCTAGCGTTACCAGTAAATTAGACAAACAGGAATAATTTCGTCTGAATTCATGCTGGTTACTCGAAGGCAACTGATTATTCTCGAAGTGTTTCATTAGATCGTCAACAATGAGTCGCTCAAGTAATTTTGAAATCACTGGTAACAGAGTATCGGGTCGGTAATTTGGAACATCGGAGCGATTTCCACCTTTGTAAATTGGAGAAATTATTCCTCGTTTCCAATCTGTAGGAATCACTCCACTTGCCAGTGTTTGCTCGAACAGATAAGTGAGTGGTTTGTATACCAAACTCGCAAATTGCTTCAATATTTTCGGTGTTATTCCGTCGGCCCCAGGAGACTTTCCGGTTTTAAGATTAAATAAACCTTGGAGGACACGTTTCTCAGTGACACTTATTTCACTTAGGGCGACCGTGTTTGAAGTGTTGGATTTGGGCTGTTTATTGCATGTTGTATCGGGTTGAATACCGATGAATAAAACGTGGCTAAAGCATCAGCAGTTTCTGCTGCAGTTGTTGTTGGTCCAGCTGATGTGTTCACGGACGCTACTCCAGGTTTCACCTTAGCTTGATCGTTAACCATACGATATAGTATTTTGGGGTTTCGCTCCATCATGCTTGATATCACTTCTTGGAAGCACAACTTGTCTTGGATGACAAATTTGTTTACTTTGTTCCGCAGTAAACGGAATGTTTCCCAGGTCTCGGATGATGGGTTTTGCCGATGGTGTCGCCAAGCAATGTTGCGTACCGTTAACCACTTACGAGTTCGGCTTCTTAATTTAAATTCAAAGTTTTTTATTGAGTTCCTGAGGACAAATTCGGAGCTCACTTCGGTTGAACTTTTGAGATTAGATATTAGCCATATCCAAAAGTCATGTACGTTGCTGGTTTCCGGTTGGCAGTTAAACGTGTTTTTCAGAGCATCACTCAACGCCATAGTGTTGATCCGCCTAACTCTTTTACGGGCATCATTTGTTCTTACAGCTTCAAACAGATAGTCAAACTGGATGACGACGTGATCACTTAGTCCCAGTGGACTTTCGTAAGCAACGTTATGAATGTCATGTTCATTGCTTGTCAGAACGAGATCTAAGAGTGAGGGTAAATCGTTTCTGCGGTATCGGGTATTACATGTAATGTGGTTATAAAGAGGAATATCGTCAAACAACTCACTGAATGCGCGCTCGAGGGAGTGTTCTGGGTAAATGGTGCTGCTCTGCAGATTCGGTAAATTGAAGTCACCCATAATCAAAAATCCACAAGTGTATCTGGAAGTAACCATGCGAATTTTATCCAGTAGGGCCAGATTGTAAGTTTCCTGTGCAGATGGTGGGCGATATACTACTCCTAAAACACAGTCTCCGCCGTTAGCTAATCGGATTGAGCACCAGAGTGTATCCAGTAACACGATGTCTGGATTCGTAATCTCACGGCACAGAAGGTTTTGGCTATGATACAAAGCTACTCCTCCTCCTCTGGTTTCACGGTCATGACGAATAAGTGGCATTCCTGGTAATTCAAGTTCACTATTTGTTTGCTGAGTCTGCAGCTACGTTTCCGTTACGGCGATGATGTCTGGTGAACATCTCAAAAAACTGCACGCAGTTCACCGATTTTGTTTCCGAGACATTGTGCGTTGGTGTAGATGCATTTCATAGTTGTTTTTCTCAACAAGGATGGGGTGTGGGGAAGAAGGCTAGTGAAGTGCAGAATATATGTTAGGCCGACTCCTCCAGAGTCGGCAACTGAAGGTTTTTTGCTTGCAGGTATGCTTGATCGTTTTGGGGTTGTACTGTTGGAACACAGTGATCTATCGTATCGGCTGAAATTGTTTCTGACACGTCAACAACTGATTGACTTGGTCACATTTCAAAGAATGTGCAATCGGCAAAGCAGGTGCTGAGCGTGTGGAAATATGTCTTTTACAGCATTTGCAATCACAGGTGCTCCATCGGGCATAATGGCTCTCATGGCATCACACCCACCGACGAATTCCATCAATGTTAGAAGAAAGGCGCGGACATCATCAGCTGTTTCATTCCACATGGAACCTAAGTCCACGATTGGTACGAAACGTACCATCGATGAAAATAAAATAAGAAAAAACGATTAAGGAAACTGAGCATTTCTTGGGTATTATAGATGAAATGCCTCATCTTGTTAGTTACCTCTAGCAGCACGCGTGCCTCTCAATTGACGTTGAGTTCCGCTTCCGTTCGTCTAATATAAGCTGTGATATAAATGATTATAAATGTAGTCAATAGAATCAAGTTGTTTTAATTGTAGTTCAACAACACTTAACTGGATTTTTACGTCCAATTAGAACTCCCTGGCGCATATTCACCACATCACGTCCGTTATTTTTCGAAAGCGAGTCTTCACATATTGTTTAATGTTTACCGATGAGTCTCCGCATTCAAGCAGCAATCTCAAGATCTCAAATTCAGGAGGGGTTAGCCGTCGGTTGCGGAAGTGCAACGAACCATCTTTCCTGTTTTTAATTCATGGTTATGAACCATGTTACTATTGGGGACGCGGTACGGAACGCCTATACGGCCCAAGTTGAAATAGGCCTCTGATCGCGTGGCGGTGGCATTTCGACGGCGAAAGCCACGATTTAGATTCTGACAGAATCTTTTTCGTTGACATACATATTTAATAAATGTTAACTCACCCCATTGATTTCTTTTCAATGTTCGGATGGAATAGTGGGTAAGAAAAACTTGAACGAAATTTATCAGCAATTGGTTCAATTCCACGAGACTTCCCATCGTTCGGTGACCAATGGTTTCCTGAAAAATATGAGTGATATCGTTAGTGCTCATCATTACCAAAGTGAGTGCGGACCCCATCCAGAGCAATTTATTGGAACAGGAAAAATGAACATAACCAATCATATCACGATTAACCAAAGCCATTAGACAGAGTCAAATTAACTATCTGTATGAAGTGCATTTTTCATTTAAACTACTAATAAACTACAAGTAAACATAATTATTTATTTGAAACGGTAAAAGCACAACAAAAAAGGTTGTGGAAATAATTTGTGCCAGAAAATACACTCACCTAATTCTTGATACCAGTTTCGTTTCTTGAATTTGTTGTAGTTAATTTCTAATCCGCTTATCCCTGTTTGAACTTTCATGCTGAACATCATTCATAAATAAGCAGTGCGATTCGGACCTACCCAAACTTTAATTACCGTATTTTTCGGACTATAAGGAGCACATAAAAACACTAATTGGTACGAAAAATAGGCAGTGAGCCTTTTATTCCGGTGCGCCTTATGTATGAATAGTGTATGTTCACACTGCGCTGAAAAATCTGTCAAAATGTTTTATTACGGCTTTGGTAAGTAACGATATCACTCCCCATGATTGTAGAAGAATAATCACTGATGGTCGTGGAGTCGGCTTTATATGCTGTCTAGACAGACTTGTTTTGGGGTCAGAGTCAAACAATGAACAACAGATCATCATGAAACTATTCAACGATTAAAATGAAACTCTTTCACTTACAGAAACCACTATTCCTGGTACGTACGGTGCTTAAACATCCGATAATTAAAGACCCCAAAATGGCACCTGTTAAAAGACATGCTTACGATGCGGATTTCAAACTCAAGGCCATCAGCCGCGCAGTACAACATGGGAATAAAGCAGCTGCGGAAGAATTCAACATTAATGAATCGATGATATGGAAGTGGAGGAAACAAGAAGATGACCTGCGTCGAGTAAAGGAGACAAAGAAGAGTTTCCGAGGGAACAAGGCAAGATGGCCACAATTAGAGGAAAAAATTGAGCAGTGGATTACTGAACAGAGGACAGCAGGTAGAAGTGTCTCTACAATTTCCATTCGACTTGAGACAACAGCGATGACACGTGATATGAAGATAGACGAATTTCAAGGAGGTCTTTCTTAGTGGTTCCGTTATACGAAAAGGCGTCATCTCTCCATCCGCACAAGAACTACCACTTCGCAGCAACTGCCAAAGGATTACAATGAAAGGATAGCTATCTTCCGCACTTACTGCTAGGACAAGATCATAGAAAAGAAGATCCATTCTGACCACATCAAAAACATGGATAAGGTCTTTTTAACCTTTGACATCCCCATGAACCGTACCGTAGAAAAACAGGGACGTCTACTGTATCTATACGCACCACAGAGAATGAGAAATTTTCCTCCACGGTCGTTCTTGGTTGCCAGGCTAATGGTCAGAAACTACCACCTATGGTCATTTTCAAGAGGAAGACTTTGTCAAAAGAAACGTTTCCTGTTGGAATCATTGTTAAGGTCAATCAGAAAGGCTGAATAAACGAAGAGAAAATGAGCGAGTGGCTGAGAGAAGTTTATGTCAGGAGGCCGGATTGCTTTTTTCCACACTTTTACGGCCTTATTGTTCTACGATTCCATGCGCGCTTATCTCACTGAAACTGTCAAAAGTCAAGTAAAGAAAACCAATTCAGAGCTGGCCATCATTCCTGGAGGATTGACCAAAGAACTTCAACCGTTAGATATTGGAGTCAATAGGGCGTTCAAAGCTAAATTGCGAGCCGCATGGGAGCAATGGATGACAGAAGGTGAGCACACATTTACCAAGACAGGTAGACAACGCCGGGCTAGTTACGCCACTGTCTGCCAATAGATCGTCGACGCCTGGGCTAAAGTATCGGTCTCTACTGTTGTCCGAGATTTCACTAAGGCTGGAATCATTGATGAACAGCCAAGCAACAGCAATGAGACTGAATCGGTTGATGACGAGAGGGATCCGGGCGTGCTTGATGCCACTATTGCCCAACTGTTGAATTCTGACACCAAGGACGAGGCATCTGATGGATTCGCAGAAGAGAAATGATTGGAAAAGTTAGTGTACTTTTTATGTAATATTGACAGTTATTGTTCATGATTTGAATAAAGTCCTACCTATCCGACTATTTTTGTTTCGCTTTATGCGCCTTATAATCCGATGCATCTTATATATAAAAACAGATCGTTCACTGATACTGCGTCTTATAATCCGGTGCGCCGTATATTCCAAAAAATACGGTAATATGATCACTATATTTCACACATTTTCTATTATCGTGAAAAATGTAATGTTATATTAATTATTTTTCACTGAGCTATTCATTTTGTATGTTTTATGCAAGTTACTATGTGTACGCTTGTTACCCATCTATTCTTTATGAAATTATCTTCGACCCTAATATTTTTAAAACCACTGATTTATTATATGGATTTGTTAATTTAAACAAATAATCATACATCACATGACTTGGTTTTTGCAACAATAAACATTATTACTCTTAGTTTACATGTGTTGCACAAATCCCCCGCACTTACACTCCACTCCCGGTTTCTAGCTATTTGCCGTCATCTTGTGGAGAGACTGCGATCAGGTTAAACGAGCCTTTAAACACAATATAAGTTGTAAATAAAGTTATACTTGAATGCCACTGTTACACAGGGTTCGTACAACCATCCATAGTGTTTCTTTGACAAGCACTGAAGGCGCTCATGTATGACTAAATTAATTTGTTGCTCACACACCCCGCACTTACACTCAATTACTGGTTTTTGGTTGTTGCCGTCATCAGGTAGAGTATGTAAGAATAGTTTCAGTGAGACTTGAAACACTGAATAAGTGTTAAACAAAATTATTTATAAAGTGCACACCGTATGTTGAAATACATTTGCGGAACGCCTTTGTATAGCAAGGTGTTCAACAGTACATTTCTATAGACTGAATTAGATGCTAGCTAAATAATGGGTATTGTTGACTGTCAATAAGTGTACCGCTGTTCTAAGATCTACCGAAGAGTAAAAATGTGTTCGACACAGCATCTATCATGTTGGATGCCAACTTGCTGCTGTTGAATCTGAGTCTCAAAGCGAGTGAAAGCGTTGAATACATATGGGCGTTAATAATCTCGTAACGATGAAAGTAAGACTTTTCCCACGGTGATTAGAACAGAAGCTCCGTAAACGGTTTTTGAAATATCTGTAGATTGAATGATTCTCCGCAATTATGATGGACGAATTATGACAACCACACTTCACGAAGGATATCACATAATGTATTGAATAAAACTCGATCACCTTCCTTCAACAAAACAGGCATTATGTCATCCGGACCAGCAGGCTTGAATGGTTTCATGTATTCGATACGTGCTTTAATTACTGAACCACTAAGGGGATCTACCCCAATATGTCAAGGATTATATTGCTTTTATTGAGGCAATGAACCTGTTGCAGGCTGCCAGCTAAATTGTTCTTCAAAATTTTGGCACAATGTGAGAGGCGGCGATTCTTATAAGTAATAAGGGTACCATTTACTTCGGTGATGTTCTCACTCCCTCCCTCTTGGTTTGACCAGTCGATCAAATAAGTTAAAAGAATTTTCGCACGACACCAACACTATTCGCTATTTCCTATTGTTCAAACTTATTTTGCCATAACTTTTCTTTATCCAGTCTTAAGTTACGTTTAGGTTCATTCCTTACGCGTCTACGACCTGTATTGTGTCTAGGACCAGAAGGTATTTGGCGTTGCTGGAAAAGAACATCTATAAAGAGTTGTGAAATCCAGTGGGGCCTCGGGACTTATCCTGTGGTGCTACCACCTGATATTTTGGCAACCGACATAATTCCTGTTATCTTTCCCCAGCTTTTAGCGCCAGATGCGCACAGAGCAA
>JACCGJ010006073.1:0-13880 GCA_013407085.1 Atriophallophorus winterbourni
ACAGCATAGGCTATTTGTATAAGGACAAAAATATAAAAAAAATTATGGCGTTGGGAAGATCAAAAGTTTTTATAGTTAGAAAATAAATATCATGTATTGTCTAAGTATGATTGCAATAATATTAGTTACGACAACTTTCGCGTGAAGTAGCTTAATTAAATTATATAAACTCGTTGTAGGGTGGAATGACGAATCATAAATATATCCAGTTTAATCCTGGAAATCGTTTCACCAGATGATTTTACAACGTCTGACGGTAAGGAGTTCCATAAGAAACAAACCGACGACAGTTCCCGTAATAATGTAGAATATCCCATGTGTTTGCGTGTGGTATGGCTTGACCGGAGACAAAAATAAACGCCTCATACGCAATCATATATGTTTACAGACATGTAGATGAATGAAACCTAAGAGCCTGAATGAAAAATTTACTAATTTGCATACATTTCCATCTCACAGACACCCCACGACCGGTTTCGTGCTGTTTGCACTCATCAGGTAAGGACAGTAAGATCAGAATCCGCACGCGCTTGAAACAATGGAAGAATGGTAAACAAGTTGCACTTGTATGCCACTGTTGAATAGGGGGTCTACGGTTTAAACCCTATCTTCATGAGTGTGAGCTCATGTGATTGAACAAGTTTGTTGTACCAACCTTATTCCTCAGTGGCATACAAGCGCAACTTGTTCAACATTAGCGAATTAAAAAATTTATTAATTACTTATCATAATCAGTCATAAGATTGCGTTCAAACGAACACAACGATTTCACTTGCAAAAGAAAAAAATTATAGATTATTGTAATGTATATACACGTTTAAATTTATCATTTTGAACACATTTGCATCCACTTTTATTGAAACTAAACTCACTAAAAATTTGGATTATTTTGTAATGAATCCATGTGTCAGAATGGACACCAAGCAACATTGTTTAAAAAATATCCTGACAGTTTGTCATTTTAAAAATAAAAATGTCATACCTTAATCAAATGCTGTGTGCGATGCATTTGAAATGTAAAAGCTAAATACTTTCAATCAAATTAGAGATGGTAAATCTCTAAAACAAAAAGAAATATTCGTTTTAAATTGATTTTTATTTGTGAATTGTTGGGGTCGATAGACGATTTTGTGACGCAAGCAAGCACACAACAATCTTAACATTAAAAAACGACGTAAACTCAAGTTTTCAGAATGAAAAGAAAGAAAGAAGAAAGAAAAGATTGCCAATACCAATAAACCTTTAATTCTTGCGGACACACCCAATCGGCTAGTGGTTATACAGCGTATGCAAAGAACATTTCAATTCACCTTGTAACCTGCTGTGCTAAACTACTTCTAATGTCAACATGAGCCTGAGCATAGAATCTACGTGCACACATTTCACGCTCTTCCTGATTGCACGAGTCGATTTATATGATCTGAATCAATCCAAATCAATCATGTGCGAAAAACGTTCGGTGTGTATCTTAATTAGCAAACATTTTTCACATATATGGGTCATTTTTCTGGAGAAAACAAGTTCTAATATTTATCAAGTGTTTGTTTCAAAATTTTTCAATCATTATTCCGAATTTTCATCGAAAACATCACTAAAATGAAACAAAAACATACTTCATACTTCATTTTATATACAGTTGCATGGATGGAAAATCAAGCAATGCTATGGTTTCTGCGGAAAAATTTGATGTCGATATATATATAACGAGTTATTTTTTACAAACTCTACACTGTACCGAGTCATATCGATTTTACTATTTCCCGTACCGTTTGTTTTACTTACACGTACAAGTGTATCTTGTTCTATTTTCAATACATGTTTGTGAGAGACAGTGTGAAATCTTCACGACAGCACAAAAATTACCGCAGCGTGACGGATTTTCCAAGTACATTATCACCTACTTCATGCCAATGAGCGATTTCTATCATATCCACCATGTGATTACCAGCGTGACTGAGAACATGTCATACTTTATTGGAAATTTTCAATTAGATTCTATGTATAATTACACTCACGAATATCATTCAGTCAATAGATGAGTTCAGCAACGGTTGTGTTCTGTCAAACCCACGGCTGGGCCAGTAGTAGCACATCACAGATATAACAAGTCATATCATGACAGCATGATCACTCAATCCGAATAGAGCTGTATAAGAAAAAGATTCGATCATGAGTTCTTCGTTTGTGAGTATGAGGTTATAGGGTAGGTGGGGTTTGTTCTGATCGAAATAGCGTTGGTTGTTGTTGTTGTTGGCCTCCTTCGGTCGCTGTCAACCATGGATGTACATCACAATCGCGTGAATATTCATGTTCTTCAGCTTTTGGAATGACTAAACAGTCCGATTCGGGAGGAACAATATCTCCCGCACCGCTGGCAACGAAAGTCAGATCTCGGTTGTATTGCATCAGTTGCACACCGGTGGCGTGATCTACGTTCAGCAGCCAAGAGCTCTATTTGCTCCTCCATCTACATGGTTGTAAAGTGGGGTACAAGTCATTATTTCATAAAGAAAACTTTTAAAGTTATCGTCACGCGTATTATGTGTGGCAAGTGTAGTACATTAAAATCACAGAGGAGGAGAGAATGTGAGCAGATCAGCTTCAATGCTATAAATCAATGCTAATAGGATCTTAGGGTTATCATGCAGGTCAATAGAGCAAAACGATGTATCCGGGACATCTAGCTCATGAGAAAAAAGTATAATACATTTGATGTTTTCATGTAAGTTGAGAAGGACCCCGCCACCTTTGGATGCTCGATCTTATGAGTAAATCATCATTTGTGGGATGGTGAGTTCAGAATCGTGTACGATTTAAGCAAAGTTTATTGGGATACGATGTTCCGGGGGCTCTATTCGAAGTTGTTTCAGGAAGGAAAACATGTTTAGGTTTAATCTTTCCCAACGGAAGCCATATTCAGATTATTAATTAACATGACCAGCTAATTCTTGTAGCTGCATCTGTAAAACTTTAGCAAAACATTTGCCCACAAAATTTAGAAGAGAGATTCCTCTATAATGGTTCAAGATTCAAGATTTAAGAATTTATGGTATAAAAAGCTTGAAGCTGTACAACACCATAGGATAGGAGTGTGGGACACACTCCTCCAGCTAGCACCGGTGATGAGAATGGTGAAGCGATTGTAATGAATCGCTACAAAAATGTTTAGATGATAATTATCTAGTACAAATTTACGTCACATAATGATGCAGACCCTGTTTTGGAGCTATTCGCACATAGATCGTAAAACGTCTGAATGTTGAATACTGCCGGCAATCATTTCCTTGTATACTATAGTGATATTTTACAGTGTTTTCAACCACGAATCTATATATCCTTGAATCATAGAACAATGTGAAATAGCCTCAAAGTTATTTTAGACGAACGCATATAACGCGACAAAATTTAAAGAGAGAGTATTTTCTGTTCGGATGGCAGAATGATGGCAGATACTTTAAGAGATACAGCAGATTCCTTGGAGAAATTTTATGCGCAAGATTTTTGTCTAAATCATAAGTCATTGATAACAACTTTGCCCGGATCAATAGTGGTTAAATTTCAGTGATGTCGATGTGAATCCTAAGGTTTTACTAAAATATTCACACAGTGTTAACTTAAACTAAACTCCAGGGAAAGACAGAATAACACCGGCTATTCTGAGATAAGATGAGCTGAAGATTTGTGGCCAGCTATGTGATTTATTTAGACACCAGGTAACTAGAAAAATGGACTTAATACACCAATCTAGAAAGGTGAAAATTGTTCAATTCAGACGCCACTGTGATACTCCTTTCAGCGGTTTCTAAAGTATTGAACGCTTGATGTAAGAACGTGTTTTCTGGCATTGCGAGAGAGAAAAATTCTCTCTCAAGCAAAACACGAATTTAGAAATAAACATATTCATGCTTGACTAATTTTCTCACGACTCTACACAATTGGGCGCAGGGATAGATTAGCGGGTGTTAAGTACTTATGATTATATATCTGAAGCTTTTGGTCGTATTGTTCAATCTTTACTAGTTTGAGAGTTGCAGCATTTCTGACTCCTTTGAAATTTGCATGTTGGTTTACAGGTTACGGGTCTGAACTTAAAGTGAAACTTCTCATACGCATTTTGCAGTCGAACTACATCTGAGAACGATCACACTTCAGTTACCACATTCCAGCAAAAGGTATTGCCAGAACTTTAATTCGTTCCGTGCTTGCTGTTTTTGGAAACATTTTATCGTCAGAAATTGTGTTGTCACCGAATGGAAGAATTTTCAAAGATAAGTTACGAACTTTTATGTCGAACAATATTGTGTTATCTCCAGTTTACGGAAAACCGTCGGTGCTTCCGATATGCACACGCATTTAAAAACAATTTGAGCAAACATATATTTCCTATCAATATTTCCCAACCTATGTTATACTTCAAAAGTATGTTTACTCCTCCAGCAATCCGCATGGATGGAAAAATGCAAGTACGATTTATTTATATTTAATATTTATTATTATTATTATTTATTTATTTAAATATGTTGATTTAGTTGATTTTTTCACCATCAATCTTCGATCGTGAATGTTGAAAAGCGATGAATAAATTTTAATGTTAACTGATATCTAAAAGTCTGGGGCTAAAATTCATTGCTAGCGATACAGAACTCTGCAGCAATAATCCCGTCGGTAAAATTGTTCCGATCGCCACCATAGTCAAAGCATCGCGTTTATCGTTGAACCAGCACAACTGAATTCGGATAACGTTTCGACTTTTCTAGTGTTCACCGTTTGCAACTCATTAACCGTGACCGATTCGCTCTGGTTCAGTCCAACAAATTTGAAGATGGAAATTCCTGTTCCCGGAACAATCGACAACTAGAGCGCACAAACGGGTTAGATGAGTTATGTTGCCATGGAAGCATAGCAAATATGACTGCAATTGATTACCTGTTTATGCGACGTTTCGCATTTACTTTGTGTATAGATGGTCTACAGTTTCCGACCCATTCGCTACCACAATTCACTGATTGAATCTGGAACAAGCGAATGACAGGTTAAACTATCGGTAATTTCGTGGTTTATCGTATAGGACGGAAAGATACTAATGAATTTCATATGATTTTTGTTAAATTATTGTTCAATACTGCTAGCTAATATAGAAACTTTGTATATGATACTGTGGAAATCCCATTTCACAGTCAATGGTTTTCGAATGTTGGGTTAACTGCCAATATCACAATCATCATCATCATTAATAATTGTACGTGATTTAGTTAATAAATCTGTATCCGTGAGGACAAGACTTCATCGGGTGTGAACCCATATAGTTGAAACTGTAAAGTATTCCCCGATCTCGATATTTAATATTTATGGTGAAAAACAAATAGATGTGCAATATCATAGGATATAGTAAAAAGTTTAAAACATCGTTACTTTTTATTGTTTGCGTCCATTTGCTTCATTAGAATAGCAAAAGGAATTCCAATTGTGACATGGAGAGAGGAAATTTCGACCGGAAATGTATGTTCGGGTAATTTATTTTTCCAGGCACGTGTGTGTAAGAAAGAATCATACATGGTACATAGTATAAAGCTGAAGCCAGAGAATACGTCGAGTGAATCGAAGCCGATTTTCATTTCGTGTTTTAACGTCCAATACGTTGGGGTTTGCAAAGACTTCGCGGTCGATCGATCCTACAATAACAGCGTCGCGGGGTCACACGTACATGTCGATTGTTACCCAGGTAATACATGAGGTCAACGTTTCCAACGTTAATTACATTCATCCACGAATCACACCACACAAGAAAACGTCGATTGATCAAACACGTTCATTACGCGCATGAAAAAACAACGCCTATCTTTTATAGGCAAATCCGTTACTACAGCACTATTGTCAGTATGTCTTTCAGTTCTATATTCAGTCCTCTCCGAACCGGGTGGCAGATGAGGCGAAGACAACCCCACGCCAGTGGTTCCGGTCTGCCGCTTCTTCCGTTGCCGTCTGCACCGTGAATCCTTGTACATGTAGTTCGCGTTCCAACATTCTACGCCAAGTTTCCTTTGGCCGTCCCCTTGTTCGTTTACCTTGCGGAAGCCAGTGAATGGCTACCTTCGTATGCGAACTGGGATCCATCCTGCATACATGACCGAACCATCTCCACCGTCGTCTTTTGATTACGGTAGATACCACCTCTAGACCAGTTTTTCTCAGGAGCTCTTCATTCGAAATAGTGTGTGGCCAAAAATTCCGTAGAATCCTTCTGAAGCACTTAATTTGAAACACGTTCAATCTGCGCTCAATGGCAGCGGTCGTCTTCCAGCATTCCGATGCATACAGCAACACACTCAGAACGTTGCTCTTGAAGAGTCTGATCTTTGTGTTAATGCTGAGAGCGGAGGATTTCAAAATGGAATTCAGCATGCAGAATGCTTGGTTCGCCTTCCCGATCCTTCTCCTGACCTCATCTTCACAGTCAACATTTACAGTCAGTATGTCTTTACCGCTCATAAATTTGATTCGATTTGTCAATCGTGCCCACTGTTTTGATTCAGGCCCTCGCCAAATTGTGGGCGTTTAACTGACCATGAAGATTCGCATGTCGTTAAAAAGCGAGTGACGTTTTCCATCTACTAACGTCTCTAAAAAAAATTATCATGCGATTCTTTGGAAACCGAAATTGCTTCGGGCTTGCGAGTGGTTTCGTCGGTTGTTTCGGTAGGAGGTGAGTGTTCTACAATGAACGAAACGCTAGCCTAATCATATTTGATTTTTCACGTCGTCATCTCAGAAGGGATTTGACTTAGACTTAAAATATGCTACTATCACAAATCACTCTTTGCGAGGTTAAAACAATATACGCGGCTTGCAAAAGTCAAGGGCTCACATATTGAGTCTGATTGTAGGTCACTCACGACTCAAATGATAACGACGTGCGTTTGCGGTGCGAGTGTGTTTTATTTGGAACAATCTACCTGGTTATCCTGTTATCCTCCCAAATCAGAAAATGTTTATGCTAAACTTTGATGCCTACTTGGCTCTGAACCCATGTAACAAACCACTCTACCACTTGACTACATGGATCTACGTATGTCACTCGACTTTGCAGCTGAAAACGTATTCCGCCATTTGGATTTCTACCTGATTCTTAAATTGCTAAGTAAGCAAACGAATCCCGTTTTTGCTTGTTAAATTTTTCGTATTTCTCAAATTATTCTGTGGTATCTGTCAAGTTATATGCTTCATAGAGCATGAAAATTGAATTGAATTCAATCGCCTGGGAGGCCGTCATTAGGATTCATCCCGAACGCTCTGCACACTTCCACAATCGTATTGCGACAGATTTTAACATTTCACGATAACTAATGCAAGGAAATTTGAGTGCAATCGGTTAGATCAGTTAATTAGATTTTTGTTTTTCTTCAAAAATAGCGTTAGCCCCGTTAGTTATGTACTTTTACGTATGTGGGCCGCTGTGTCAACTGACCTTGACCGTGTTCACTTGTATCAGATAGACGTAGATACACACTGTTAGGAAAATCGGACCACTGATCCTGGTCATTCCCACGAGACGTGACACACTGTAGGCGTACTATAGGCTGTTTAGCGGTAAGGTCAAATAAATGGTGGTGGGTTGACTACTACTTAATCATGTTCCCTGTCCTGACTATCACCCTTGGTCTGACGAAGCTTCTGTGTCAGAAGTGAAACGTTACCGAAAACCTGCTCTAACCTATTGCACTCAAATTTCTTTGCGTTAAGAATACACGATCGGTCTCAAATAATTTCCCATCGATTGCTCACGATAACTACTTATTCGGAAAATATCAACAACCGTATTGGCATCTGCCATTATAAGCGTCGCAACTGCAACGTCTTGTTCAAACTTTAACTGACTGTAAAAACCTATTTTGCTGGGTCTACTTTGCATGGTGAATATATGCTACCCAATGGTTGCTGTAATCATAAAGTCCGCCTTCGGAGCTAAGAAACTGTGGTAAAATTACGTTCGATACACAGCTGGCAAACCTCGTAAGATTATTCGTAGCACACAAGGTGCGATTGTATGTTGGATAGCACTGGAAGAAATAGCTCTTGGCCACTTAATTCCGAAAGATCACATAAATAGTTAAGATTAGTCTCGGGAAGAGCCAGTGTAAGTGTCAGCTGCAGAAAGCGTCATGACGACACAAGAAAGATGTTGCTGACACAAATATTGCGGTGATTGCGGTTAGAGAAAACGTAAGACATGGATTGGAATATATCTTTATAGAAAGTGTGGTAGTGTATCAACCTACCGATGAAGGCAAACTAGCTTGTAGACACGACAAAATCACTGAATGTTCAGTTAGCCTAATGGGTCAGATTGTACTTGAAATATGAACTACTTAGTTTTCTAACATATCGTACATACTGACAGAATGCCTATATTTCAGTTTAGGTGATTTTGGCTACGGTGACGAACATTGAGTTGCCGTATTGCAGGTACAATCATTCCAAAACTATTGAAACAGACCAAAATATCGGCCACTTTTGTCCTCGATGCACGTACACCTTAAGAGTTTGTTATTGCTGAACCCACTCAGTGTATCAATGTTTAGCATGAAATATGACGGTTATTTCACCTGAAATTTGCGAATTCGCAGAGATCAGTATTCGGAGTGTTTGCTCAAATAGAGAAAATGATGCTACGTAGTATTCTTTGTTGAAGCTTTTGCAATACTTCTAAACAAATTATTCACTAATGTGTTTTAATTGGAGCTTTGAAAGCAGTTGAAAATTGAAATGATTCCAACGCTCACCTCCTCCGCTTAGGACTATTCGTCTAAATTTTTCCGATTGTTTTTAATCTGGAATACCGGAAACTGGTAGCGTTTCCGGAACATGCTTCACTGAATTATTGAAGAGGTTGACAGAGTAGAATTTTTGTTCTAGAGAAGGAAATCAATAAACTCTAAGTGCGTTTTCAGACCGAATTTCAGGTTAACATGTACGCAATCGGTGTTTGTTTGTCACGGTCTATTAAACGGATATCAAGCGAGCTTCCAGAATAAGACGAAATTTCCCAAAAAACGCTGGATTATTATACCCGGAACAAATAAATGCTAAACAGACCAACTAATGTGTATCAAGATATCCAGAGTTTTCATTATCCCTTCATCTAACTTAAATATTTTTCTCCGCGCATGTTCAAATCTCGATGGTATTTCCGTTGACTGGCTTCAATTAAACACACGCAGTCTGATTATCTTGATAGAAATATAATATCGTTTGCTGAACCCTATAATACACTCTTTGAAAACACTGTAGTAAGTTATCCAATTGTGTGTTTGAGAATAAAACATTTTAATTATCCCAACACAACCTCGATTTGATCAATAATCAGCCGGGGTTAATCATTTTTTTTATCATTCTCCGTGATGATCAAATCATCGATTATACCTCGGAGACCGGTCGCATGAGAGTTATTGACATGTGAGTTGCCAGACACAGCTTCTGGGCTCCGACGAATAAGCAAATCGTTTAAACAATACTGCGGTTCTGGAAATGAGAGAGCACGAGCTTCGCTTCCAAACTTAACTGCACTCGCATGCACGTTGTGTGATCATCTTCTAAAAGGGAAGAATTTGCAATCAGGATAATTTCTTATGATATTCTGAACAACGTCACCGAGGGTAACAATCGCAATCACACAAGAAATTGCGAGAAAATTGTTCGAGCATTAATATTTCGAAATCAGTAGTTGTTGAACGATGTCCACTCCTTCAAGGTCGGGCGAAATAGCTCTTCGTAGAGACGGTGTGAAAGGAACGTGTTGCCACAAAATCGACCAACGCTTCAGATCGAACTGACAACCGGTGGAGACGCATTCGTGGTGTTGGTCTCGATTAAGTAATCTGTCCGTGTGAGTCTTTTACAGTTGCGTAATAAACGCTTACGAAATTCTCGGGTAAGCGTGATTAACGCTGAATTGTTTAGCTTTAGTGGTGAATCATGCCGCGATCGAAAGCTGGACAACAAACGAGGAATGTGATCTGATGAAAGACCGATTGATTGTCCTAGAGGAAAGGGGTAGACAACGTGATAAACGGTTGGACTGAAAACGTCCGCTCGGTTAAGATCCACTTGACCCCACACAGAGACATTCTCGTTTGTTGCTCCTATGTTCCGTTCTCATTCTACAGTGGCATTAGTAATCAAACTTTGTTGTTCATTCGAGATGTCGATTGAGTCATACCAAATGGATGAGTTGGATGTTGAAATTCCAACATTAAGGGTTGCTTTGAATTATGTATCAGGCAAACTTCGAGAGAAGTCAGTACTAGGTTAATGTAACATAGAAAGCAAATAGGTTAGCTGCCAGGCAATTCCAGTGAATATCTGTCACTGATCTGTCATTCAACCCTAGCTGAACACGTGCTGGACACAGGTCATAGCATGGATCATGAAAATTTAGATGTGATAGAGCGGGGCTAAAGCAATACACCGTACGACTTTGCGCTGAGGCCGTTGAGCTAACAAATGCTGGTGGAAATACGGTCAACAAAGTTGATTGGGTTAAAATTGCCACAATCTGTTGTCCGGTTCTGCAGCGGATAAACATTCATTTGCGTGACCCTTAGTGTACACACGGATTACGCAAACAAGCTAATCGGTCAGCGGATGCTGATCAAACCTGCACACAATCAAAACAGTCTAGGAATTACACAGTATGTGAGGTGGGTGTGTGCATCAATTAATCCTAATTTTGTTGTCAATCTTAACAAGCTCAACAGCCAACATGGTCTGTTCACTCCTCAGCAAGCTCAGAACTGGTCAGGTGAATGCAATTTAAACCTGAAATCTGTTCCTACTGACATTATTGGTCTGACGTAACGTCTGTGTCAGAACAGAAACGTTATCATTTAACAGCTGTAACCTATTCGTTACAAACTTCGTTTTCATGAATATGATTGGACACTACGTTCCACACTAATAAATGTAACGCACCATAGTTAGCGCAAAACAAAAAATCAAGCTGATGAACTGATACATAAACGAGATCACGCAGCATAAAGGCTATCAATTTCGTTTAAACTGAACTTCCCTTCGTACAAATGACGACAGAATTACATACAAAACAGAATCAATGACAAATCAAAGATGAGATCGATTCATTCTTTGGGTTAGTGTGTGCATGTTAGTAAGCATGTGCGATGGAGTTCTCTCACTCAGTGAAATTTTAACTCAAATTATTGCCTTTACAGTGAAATCTCTCATCATTAGCAGCTATGACTCATGCGAATTTCCCGCTTGTTGCCCAATCGCTAATAGCAACGCAGTATAGCACCTGAGTAAAATAATTTAGCGGTATTTGATAGAAACCTCTCACGAAGCCGATCACAAATTGTTCCGTGTGTCATCTTGTGAATCAACGTTGGCCTCATCTTAAAAGATTCTCCAATGATCTGCTGATTCCGGCCTCGTGAAAATTGTTTTTAGCATTCCGATATGTTGAACAATTACAGCCTGGTCAATCTCTGTGCGAAATTAATGCGTAGATTACGGAAATGTTTATGCTAATATGCATTTATTAATGCTTATGAGCAAAATTTATTATTCATCGCTCGCGAGTAATCGTTTTATCATATTTTGTTAAGCGAAATTACACTGTGTTTACAAAATTTCGTTCGGCCTAACGAATTTACATGCTAAGCCAATTTGAATTTCAAGGTCATACTGACGAGGTGAAACTGAATTTAATTCGATAGTCAGTCGGATTATTCATAAAAGCTTTCGAATTTTTCTCATCAGACGCCATTCAAGTAGAGTGAAACCTTTTGCGACTTGAGTGGCAGGTTCATTCATGTTAAAGACTAAATCCAGGGTACAAATTGAAAAAAAATATATCCGCATTCTTATTCGAATATCGGAGAATTTTGGCGCCGTTTCGAAACCTTGAGCGGAAGAATAATTTGGAACATTTCGAAGGACAAATTTGACAAAATGAATTGATTACATAAATTTGCAGACACTTTTGTCAGATGAATCCATATTTTTAGCAGATTACATTAACATAGAATGGCATGAGAGATGTCGGATGCTAGAGGCTAGATTAGGAAGTTTTGTATCATTGCTATATTAAAATTGTACTGCATATAAACATTGCATTTACTCGTCCGTTAACAAATCACGAATTTTGAAATATGGTTGACTGCCGGCTTTATGTGGGTGCGGAGCAGTGTGATTCGGTGTTGTGATAGTCAAGCACTCGCCAATTTACTAATCCAATCGTTTTTCGGACTCACATACGCGTCTAGCACTGCATACATATTCGAAGCTTAACACAAGATGATCACTCCGACCGAGGGGGGCAATATAGTCAATACCCTCAACTGCCGTTGTCTCGGAAGTAAGGATTAAATCTATAACGCACGGCAACTCTGATTCTCTTCTGTGAATAAAGTAGGATACATAGTTATGCAGGGAGATGTGTCGATCAGCTCACGGAATTTATGATCGATAGAGAATTATCTTATCTGGCAAAGGAAATCATGAAATATGGAAGTCCCCCATAACTAATATCTGGAACATTGGCAGTTTCTCAAGCGTAGTGTATAGCCTCTTATATCTTGTCGTTTTGAGCATACGCGAAGGCCGAATGACGATAAATTATGCCAATGATGCAGTCGTCATGTGACTTCTGCGGAAGGCTACACCAGGGGTATTGTCTGATTCATGGTTGGAATCGTGAATCTTCATGCACTGGAGACGTTCGTGACAGTATAAAGCCACACCACCACCTTTTCGTGGGCGATCGTTTGGTAATACTATCATGTTGGGGATCAAAAGTTCACCTTCAGTTATACAAGATTGAAACCAGTTTTCAGTAACAGCGACGAGGTCGGGTGTGTATTGTTTGCACAACTCAGTTAGTTCAGCCAATTTATTGAACAAACTTGGAGGATGCTTATAGAGACATTCGAGTGAGCTTTTAGCATATAACAATGAATCAGTAACAGTATTTATTGGTCGGACGCTGTCAACATCGGTCCTGTGTCGTTTTTTGAAAAAAATTGCGGTATTTTGCTGGCGACTTTGTGTCAGCCTCGGGTGATTTTGTTATAGAAAGCTGTAATTTGACCTCAGCACCTACTTTGGGGTTGCACAATCTGACATCTTCAATTAATCTGTTTCGATAAATAAATTTCAAAGAAAATAGCTGGTAAATGGTAAAAAACCTGAGCTCAAATACAAGGAAAGTTAAAGTGAATTCTCCATATAATGGTGAGATATCCGACATTGAATAACTGGCTGCGAGTGATATTGAACATCGTTCAACCATGTTGATATATTTGTCATTCTACGAATGAATGTCGAAGCTCAAACTACAAGATCTCACTCAGAACGCATACGAATTGAACGCATGTTGATCTTCAAAATTCTTCAGAATGAATATCACACACTTAATCATTAATCATGGCCTCAGCATCTTATTCGAACACGCAAACATTCAATCGCTTTGACCATTCCATATTCTCGATTTTGATAACCGCTCTACTTTTTAATTAGTCAGATATTGTTTCACTTGGTACATCTTACTTGAATAAGCAATACGCACGGAATCGTTAGTGGTTTTCATTTCAAAGATGTCTGAGTACAAATGAAATTTGTCGCTACTGTGAATGGGCCGAGTGCATTAGCGGTTAGTGCTAATCACGAGCTTTCGAATAATATACTCGAAATCACCCCAGGCTCAATACAAGAGAAGGAAGCTCCGGAAAGGCCGACGACGACACTAGCGAACTCGTAATATTTATGGTTTTCGATGGATTACATTACAGTGGTTCAAGGAACAATATCTTCGGACGTATGAGAGGATGGACAACGTCCGCCGCAATCATCCACGGCAAACAGTCAGA
>JACCGJ010006074.1:0-10994 GCA_013407085.1 Atriophallophorus winterbourni
TTTTTATTCGATTGGACACGCAACATGCATGAACTCTCTCACCTTTCGTTGATGAGACATCAGCCATCTTTCACTCACATGTACACACGCCTGTGCTCACTACGAAACAATTATGGTAGTGGCGGGTGTTTTCAAGAATCTGTGCACTCTTTGAGACTTGGTCGACTATCGCCCTGTGATACTTGTAGTGAACTACTTTCACTTCGCATTTTATGCATACACTTTTTAGCCTTGTACAGTGATTCGTTTTTTCGCCACGTAAACTTCATTCGTATTTATGCTTGTAAAATATTCTTTTTGGCGATTAATATAATTTCGAACACTCAGATTTTGTCATCTCCCGTGGTTGCAAAGTCTGTGTACTTAGTTTACTTATTTTTGTGCGACTATCTCCTCCTGGAGGATGAGTCGGCTTCAATGAAGGTTCTTAGGGATTTGGGTACAAAGCGGCGTCCCCAGCACCACTCGGCGTTTGTTCGAGTCAGCTTTTCTAGCCTTTGCACAACCAAGTGCGACCTGCAAGGCAGCAGGGGGTTGCCAGAAAGAGTTGGTCTACCAGACTCTGTTCCAGGTTTTTCCTCAGGGTTTTCTCCCGAAGCCTTTCCTGCAATCGGGTATCCCGCAAGGCGGCGGAGGTTTAAAATCAGGGTTTTTCCTTCCCTTAGATGTAATGCCCTCCCAGGCTAACGAGCTACATCTACCCGAAGCAAACTGGTTTTCAGGCGCCAGTCACTCGCCTCCGCCCCTTTTCCTGTTGGTAGAAGCAGTTTCACCGGGCTTGGGGAGCCTTTCGTGCAGGCCAGAAGCTGGACTTGGTTGCGTTGCTCCGTGCCGGAATTGTGATTTACGTATTTTCCAACACTTAGAGCATTCTGCACCTTGGATTCTATCTCTTGGACCTTCCTGTGTGGATTATCTCGCTATCGTTGGACTTCACGGATCTTTCTTTGGGCATTTGCTCCCTTGATCTTTTAGTGTGTTCTTTCCATTTTTGCCGTTTTGTGTGTAGTGCAGACTTATTATTCTTTGGTCCACTACAAACTGATACTGATACTGATTATGATTATGATTTAGTATCAAACGAGGTCAATTTGGGACGCGCAATTTTTGAACGATTGACGTGATTCTGAGATTTATATTGAATCATTTTTCCATGCGTTATTAAACTGGATCATAAATTAAAGGTTTCATTCAAAACGGACTAGGAATGTCGTGGATTTTTCAAATTATATCCTGAGGTGATGAGTTGTTGGAATTTTTTAAATTTGTGGTGAAATTAATGTCCATGCTGAAAGTTTGTTGATACGAATAAAGTCAATTTCTTCTTGTTATTATTATTCATATCGCTTGTTAAGTGTAAGTGTGAAGATGTGAGTAACACAGCGCACGGAACAAAGATGTTAAGTTGACTATGACATTTACCTTGATGACAACACGCGCTACGACTGCCAGCTCAAATAAAAAACGCAGAAAACACAACATTCAATCCTTGTACACGAAATCTGCACTTCACTATGGAACATAGTGGAATTATTTTGTGATTCTTTTTTACATAGCCAGGTCCGTTGTACGAGAAAAACCGAAAGGCTGATTGTGGATATTCATAATTTATCCTGCCCAGTTTTAACAATCATTGGAATGAATCTTGCTTATTATCAATATTTTGTAAACAGTTCAAAGCTTGTATTTGGGAGTAAGCAGAGGGATGTGAGCAACATTTCTTTGTGTGCGTTTTATTCCAGGTAATATGAACCGTATTGTCAAATATGCTAAATTAAATCAGGAGAGACGTTAAAACGAGTAATAAAAAAATGAATTTGCTCTCCCGATGTTCAACAATCGCAGTCTTCTACATTGATCATATACATGGCATTTCTAATAGCAAGCACTTCATTGAATGAGTCATTTGCTACAGTTTGTTACGAATTTCTGTTAGGAATTTAATTTAGAATGTTAAAACCTAATTTCAATGTTATATAAATATCGCTCACCAACATATGCGGGAGCTGTAGCATTGAAAATGTAGAAAAATCGTTTAAATCACTTCAAAAATGGTAATGATGTACCACAATTTATAAACAAACCCCGAATAATCTCGGAAATTTATAAACCACGCTAGATTCTGTTTATTAAGGAAATATTGAGCTAGCTGATCAGAACATGTGTCCAAAGGTTTTCGTAGGGAATATTTCGCAGAACAATGTGCGCTACATTTGTCGAAGTAAACAAATCTAATATTTGTTATGGTACTCTGCAGACAGACGGCGTTTTTCAGAGAATGAGGTCCATTTGGGAAAAAAGATCGTTTCATGTTTCAGATGCATAGCGTTTTATAGGATACGTTGCTAATCTGCCGTGTTAATTGGCCCCTTTACATGGGTATGAAGTATACACCTGTCTATGGCAAACAATTAAGATAAAGTGTATTGTAAATTTTGGTATTATCGCCATCATAATCTAAAATGTTACATTATATTCGATATTTGTGCAACATCAGCGGTGTTTGAGTCTGGGAACATGATCTATAATTCAACACGCTTAGCAATTACCCTGCACCCATTAACGATAAAGTATTTCCCTTGTTGTGGCAATTGACTTCCCATGGTTCTAACTCGCAAGCGAATGAAGATTACATGCTTAGCAGTATTTCAAATAAGTAAAAACTCTAATTTTGAAGTGAAACTATTTCCCTCCGCATTCATGCCAATGTGTATTACTAGGCCTACCATCAGCAGTTACCCGCTGCTGCTTTTTTCGACGTTTACAGCCGAGAGCAATAGAGCAATCGACCGCTTAGCGAATGGGAAGGCCCCTGGTGACGACGGAATTGCATCTGAGCTCATCAAATGCTATAGAGCAACATTATTGCAACCGCTTCACCATTTCCTCCTTCAATGCTGACAGGAGGATTGTGTCCCACAAAAGATGCGAGACACAAAGATCTTCACGCTATTTAAGAATAAAGGAGATAGAGGTGACTGCAACAATTACAGAGGAATCTCCCTTCTAAAGGTTGTAGGCAAATTGTTTGCTAAAGTCTTATAGATCCGGCTGCAAGTCTTAGCTGATAGAATTTACTCCGAATCTCAATGTGGCTTCCGCAAGGGAAGATCAACCGTTGACATGATCTTCTCCCTGAGACAACTTCAAGAAAAGTGTCGAGAACAGCGTATGCCATTATACGCTGTTTTTATTTATTTAACGAAGGCATTCGACTACGTCAGCAGGCAGGGTCTTTTCAAAATGCTTGATTTGATAGTCTGCCACCAAGACTGCTATAGCTCGATATTTCGTTCCAGTTAGGCATGAAGGGCTCAGTACATTGTAACGGTTTAAGCTCAGAAGCCTTTGAAATTCGCCGAGGCGTTAAACAAGGGTGTGTTCTTGCTCCCACGCTGTTCGGCATTTTCTTTGCTCTGCTTCTGAAGCACGCTTTCAGGACGAGGACAGAAGGTATTTACCTACGCACGCGAAGTGATGGCAAGCTTTTCAACCTAAACCGGTTGAGAGCACAAACCAAGGCACGAAATGTGCTAATCCGTGACCTGCTGTTTGCCGACGACGCAGCCTTTATTGCTCACTCCCAGGAGCACCTTCAGTCTCTAATGGACTGTTTTTCGTCGGCATGCAAAGACTTTGGTCTAACAATCAGCATGAGCAAGACCAAAGTCCTTAGCCAAGGGGCTGTATCGCCTCCCATCATAACTGTTGGAAACTGTCAGCTTGAATCAGTACATCAGTTCACATACCTTGGTTCAACCATTGCGGATAACCTCTCGCTAGACACGGAGATTGATAAGCGGATTGGCAGAGCAGCTGCCATTCTGTTCCGTTTGAACTCTCGTGTTTTGGGTAACAGCAAGCTGACTGTAAAGACGAAAATGATGGTGTACAGCGCGTGCGTACTGAATGCTTTACTGTAAGGCAGTGAAACCTGGACCACCCACGCAACACGAACGGAAGCTGAATACTTTCCATCTACGAAGCATCCGTCGTATCTCGAACATATGTGGATGGACTGAGTGACTAATACTGAAGTGCTTTCAAAAGCTGGTCTACAGAGCATGTTCACTCTATTGCGACAGCGCCGCCTGTGCTGGCTTGGTCATGTCTACAGAATGGAAAATGGTCGTATTCCGAAGGATATACTCTATGGTGAGTTGCAACTAGGAAGTCAACCGTTGGGCAGACCGCACTTGCGTTACAAAGACGTTTGTAAAAGAGATATGAAAGCTCTTGGCATTGACACGGCGAGTTGGGATGAACTTGCTCTTGACCGCTCACATTGGAGGCATTGTGTAAAGCGTCGTCTGCAAGCTGGGGAGGAGCAGATACAGCTGCTGTCTGCCGAACGCAGATCACGCCACCGGCGTGCAACCGACGCAATACAACCGAGTTCTGACTTTCATTATAATCTGTCCGTGTGAATACTTTAGAAAAATTTGCCGAATCTGCTTGGATTTCTCTCATTCCAAGAATTCTGAGCTACTTTCGATCATATCTATCGGAATTTATTTGTTTTGCTCTTGTCAACGGATTAGCAGCAAAGTTATCATATCGGCGCAAATTTCACAGTTTGCTCACGCGCGCAAACTTTTTTCAATCGCTAACTATTCTGCGGTTTTCGCTATCATTGCAAAGATCGCGTCCAGCTGCGAATTGTGATACTTGTTTCTGTGTTCTAGCTTGTGTAGTTAACGAGTTATATTGGATTATTTGATACATGACGAAATCACGTGCTGAGAAATAAGGTAAACAAACTTGTTGTTGATGACAAACTGAATTATCAAAATCATTTATTCAACGGAATGGAATCCAACCCCAAAATTCTCTACCAGATCATAAATAACCGGTCAAGGGTGAAACCAGGAGTTGCTGCTCAAAAGACACGTGATGGAACAACAACCACAGCATCGCAATCTGCCGAAGTTCTAGCCCATTTCTTCTCCACTGTCTTCAGCCCACGAATCACCGTTACCTGTCCATTAACTCTCGTCATCTCACCCGAAAATGTTTTACAACATCTAACTATTACCTCGGAGAGTGTCCTTCGCACATTGCTAAATCCCAACACGAGAAAATCTCCCGGAGCTGACGAAATTACCCCGTCGATTCTTAAAAACTGTGCTTATACTTTGTGTACGACTCTCACATACTTGTTTAACCTCTCTTTAACCCAAAGTTTCGTTCCCTGTGATTGGAAGAATGGCATTATTACCCCCATTCACAAAGGATGAAACCGTTCCGAAGTATCCAACTATCGGCCAGTTACACTACTACCGGTGATCTCTAAAGTGATGGAGCGCCTCGTAGCAAACAGTATCACAAAACATCTGGGCTGACACAAGCTGTAGAAAAAGGTCTCAGAGTACACGCTTGTTATCTTGATATGTCAAAAGCATTCGATCGCGTCAACCACAGTATTTTACTACAAAAGATGGAGCTATGTGGAATCAAGGGTTCATTACTAGCCTGGTTTGAGGATTATCTCCGCGACCGTGTCATTCGAGTAAGGGTTGATGGTGCTTTGTCACCACCTATTACAGTAACGAGTGGGATGCCGCAGGGATCAGTGCTTGGACCACTTCTTTTCCTGATGTATTTCAACGACTTACCGAAACTTGTTCGCTGAAAAATCTTGTTATTTGCGGATCACATCATGCTGTGGACACAAGCACGTACAACTGAGGATTGCAGAGAGCTTCAGCTGGACCTCGATGCCTTACAAGACTGGTCAGTTAGAAATGAACTACCTTTCAATTTCAGCAAATGCAAGGTATTGACTGTTAAAAGACATAGCGAGTACTCCTACACCCTTGGTTCCCATATTCTTGAAAGCATTGACAAGGAGAAGGACTTGGGTGTGTGAGTGAGCAGCACTTTGAAACCGTCACATAACGTCACAGCTGTCTATGAAAAGACGTCACGAGTACTGCTACTGCTAAAACGCGTGTTCGGAAGTTTCACTAAGCGAACCGTTCATCGAATAATTAATACGTACTTGAGGCCAACCATGGAGTATGCGGTTCAGGCTTGGTCACCCTGGCTACAGAAGGACATCAGCCTCTTGCAGAGAATATATCATCGATCCCCCACGCTCGTACGCGGTTTGGAGCACAAACAATACGAAGATGGTATTGCAAGTCTCAATCTATTCGACTTTCGCTACCGCCGTCTTAAAGGTGATTGGATACTTACGTTCAATACACTACATACACCCTACCATCCCCTAAATCAACTATTCACGCGACTACCACCCAGAACCAGCCGGTGTCACGACTATACAGTACATATTCCCGACTCGACACTAAACTGTCGAAGGTACTTTTATTCTGTACGTGTATGTTTTACCTGGAACGACCTACCTTGTAATGTTGCACATTCACCCAACTTGGATATACTCAAATCGAATTTGGACAATTTCATGTTGACCAATCCAAACTTTGAACCTACATATTTTACACCATAAAAGCTTTGAACTTTAAAACCAGTTTCTCTCCAATGGATTTTTACTTGATTCCTGAACTGCTCAGTAAGCAAACAAATCCCGTTTTTCTACCCATGTTATTCGTAATTCTCATATTATTCTGTGGTTTTTGTCAAGCTATATGCTTTTTAGACCATTAAAATTGAATTGAATTGAATTGAAAATTGCATTGTCTAAGAAGGAGTCAACATTTGAAGAATCGTTTGAAGCTTTTATATAGAATAACCATGTGTCAGTTCGTTCCACGAAATTCATCAATGCGTCCTTTATACATGCGTTCTAGAAAAAGTTATGAAAACTTGCTTTCTGCACCGAAATTCCCGGCTTAATTTCATAAGCAGAATTATTCGTAGTCCTGGTCCGAACTCTTTGTTTAGAAATTTGAATGCTCGATATTGTTTAAATTGTATACATATGACCAATGGTATTTTGATACGAATTGCATTTTTACGATAAATCATGAAGCTTGGAATCTTGTAAGTCTTGTAAAGAACGATTTCTCACGAACATTGTACGACCGTTTTCGTGTCGTTTGCAATAAACAGGTTGGGACAATACGATCCGGATATGCATGTTTCGAAACAGCAGAGGAATTGAACACAAGTTTCGATTGTGCACCAGTGTTGGATAAGCTCGCCACGACCAACATGGTCATTCGCATCTATCCGACAACATGTAGATAAGTTTTAAACTATTGATCATGAACAAAAATGCTCATTTCCGTTCATTTCCATCACTTCCCCGACCAGTTTAATGATGTGTGCCCTCATCAAGTAAGGACATTATTATCCGGATCCGCATGCGTGTGAAACAGTGGAAGAATTGAAAAAATACTGATTGTACGCCACTGTTGGATAAGGTTGGTACGACCAACCGTTTGAACTGCATCTGTTCAATCACATGTAGATTAATTTAAGCCCATGACTATGAACAAGAATGCTCAATTGCTTGCATTTCCATCACACACACACACCATAACCGGTTTTGTGCTTATTGCATTCATGAGATATGAACAGTAAGATCGGAATCCGAATGCTTTTAAACTGCGGAGGAATGTTCAAACAAATGAGCAACTAAGCCGTGCTGTTGTAAACTTTTAAATCGTTAATTAGATCGACGGAACTCACCATTTATTGGATTAAAGTTATGGGCTACTGTTAAAAAAATAATTGTCATTGTTTAAACTTGTCTGCATCATTAAAAAGAGAAAAAAGAAAGCATAGCTCAAAGAAACCGCGCTTGCGTTAAAATTTTCATGTTGGCATAATATCTCATTACCCAACAGCAATATAAAACGCTTTGCACCCGGTGAAATCATCAGTTAATCTTTGTATGAATATGATTCATGTGTATTGACAAATTAGATAGATAGTATAAATTATTTGAGAAACAAAAGAATTATTTGGAGTGGTTCTGAAATTTAGGTTAGACCGTAAAGAGGTGTTAAAAAATAAAAAAACACCTAAAACTCGTTTTGAAATTGTAAGCCACAGTTGGGCAAGCTTGGTATGACCAGACTATTTAAACACATGTGCTTTCACTCCGCCAAGGACGGTCCCAAGCCCGTCTGAGAAAGGAGGAGGGTTGGGCTTAGGGCTAGCAACCCTATCCCGTAAAACCTACATTGCTACGGAAACGATGACAACAGATCCGTGGTTCGGTCTTGTCTGCAGGATGGATCCCAGTTCGCATACGAAGGTAGCCTTGCTCTGGCATCCGCAAGGTAAACGAAAAAGGGGACGGCCCAAGGAAACTTGGCACAGAACGTTGGAACGCGAACTACATGCACAAGGATTCACGGTGCAGACGGCAACGGAAGTAGCGACAGACCGGAACCACTAGCGTGAAGTTGTCTTCGCCTCATGTGCCACCCGGCACGGAGAGGACTGAATGAATGAATGAATGCTTCCACGCATTTAGATGGATAAACCGAAAGGGTTGAACAACAATGGCTAACAAGCAAAACTTATTTTGCGTTCCTCCATTGTTTTATTGCATGCATATCCATTACAGGACGGTGGCAAGTAGCCCGGAAACTGTCGTGCGTGTATGCGATGGGAATGGATGCATATAACCATGTATTAAAAATTATAAAACATTTCCAGATTCAAAGCTGGGCTCAAATTTATATGAACTTCGGCCGGAAACTCTAAAACCACAGATAATTTTGAACAAAATACAAAAATACAACCAGCTAGCAAGGGTCTCAGAATAACGTACATTTAACGTGATGAATTTTAGAAAACGAGTGTCAAGGTTAAACATCGATTTAAAAAAATTTCTTGAAACTTTTAAGGAATAATTAAGAAATGTTTCCTGATATATGACAAAACATCGAATCGGTCGGAATGCAGGCACAGTTATTAGAGACTTTCAAATTTAATGTTAAACCTATGAAGATTGTTCACTTATTATATGTCAGAAGTGTAAATTGAAAATTTCGTAATGATATCCTTCGACAATCTAACCGATGTTAATAAAATATTCATACTTGAAAGCTTCTAGAACGTGAAACGTTTGACGAATGTGGATCAGCGTTAAGGATGACTGGTGAAGTTAGGCGTATAAGGAAATTTATGGAGATGCTTCGACGACGGATTGTTTCCCCTTGAGCAAATTGATAAGTAATATTTGTAAGATAACTTACTCCTCAGCAACTTGTGTGCTATGCCACGTTAAAAGCAAGATGATTTACTGGCAAATTCATTGAAACATGCTTCAGATGAATGCACATGCGGATCCTGATCCTACTATCCCTACCTGATGAGTGAAAGCACCACGAAACCATCTGTCGAATGTGTGTTTGAGGAAAATGCATGCAAATGAACTTTTTCACTGCAGAATCAGAATTTTATTTGGTTTGAAAATATTCTTGTACTTACCAGGATCCTTCATCACTTGGAAAGAAGGAAATGAGACGAGTGGACTAATGATCATCTATTTTAACATTGTTCGTACCGCGATAGCATACCGAAAACTTTTTAACAATCAAAATGTATATTAAAACTAATATTGTAAATTTGAAAATCTCCAAAAATGCACATTTTTATGCATTTCCATCACACACACATTCCACGACCGGTTTTGTGCTGTTTGCACTCATCAGATAGGAATGGTACAATCAGGATCAGGATCAGGATCAGATTTGCGCTTGTATGTCACAGTTGGGTAAATTTGGCATGATCTGAACACTGGCATACAAGCGCAACTTTGAAAATATCAGGTATAATCATTCTTCCGACCGCAATTACATGGAACTTTTCTCAGCAAACTATGTTGAAGGAATCTTCTGAAAATGGCACCATGCCTCTCATTGCAATCATGCTTTCACCGAAACCCTAAATGATTTTCCTCCAAATTTAGTGAAGTTGAACTAACAACAAAATTGTTTTGAGCTCTTGTATCCAGTCCTCTTGGAATGGATGCATTTCGCTACAAGTGAGCGACATTTTCTTTGCAATATCAATGTGAAATATTTTTGTAACTCTGTTTGTTTACTATATTATACCTTTTTCGTCGCGTATATTGTAGTTGATTATGGCTGCGCATAGGTCGATATTCCTATTCTTAATATTTATTATGTAGGACTTTTAAAATAAGTCTGTTTTCCTTTTTAAAATGCACGCAGCTTTTGCGATAGATTTGAGACTCTGTTAAAATCACGTCTGCAATTGTACTTTCTCATCTCATAATAGGTTCAAGCTGTGAAAAAGTTGCTCAAATTGAAAGCGTCCTGCTTTGCTTCGTGTCTCACCTAGGTTGTTCAGAAAACACGTTCGTGCGTTATTAAATTCCGTGTGGCATTGAAGTTTAGCCACGAACGTCTTGGCAACCTATGGTAAGCTAATAAATACACATTTGATTAACCAACCCTTGTTTACAACCGAAAAAATAAATCTGGAATATTAGGAAAATTAAACCTTAAAGAAATAGGATATTGATCATCTTGAATCTTGAATCTTGCCTATGAACAATCTCAAATCTTAACTGAATAAATTTGTGAAGATTGCGTTATGGTGGACATGAGACAATATTGTTAAGAATGCCATTCAAATAATCGGATCCAAATTTCACCGTAACTTCTTGAATTTCAACGACACGACTTGCAAGATTGCTAGCACAATTGCTAATGAACCTGAAAGCGTAAGTGCTGTAAGTGTCATTTGTCCATTCAATATTTCAACCGCCCATCTCTGAGTGTTACTCAGCGAGAAATAAATTCAATCAAGAATTCTCGGTTAGAATTAGAATTAAATTATGCGCAACTGACAAATTTCACTAAAATCACAATCCGGAAATCTTTTGATCCGATTAGAAATCAACCGAAAAAGTAAGCAATTGTGAAGGCTCCAGTGTTACATTACTCGGAAAAGGGTCGCCGATATTTTGAACATATTTTTTCCTAGTAGCCTTAAACGTAACATCCACAGATCGTTTTATTAGCTAAATTAAAGTGACAATATATTAGAGGATCGATATCTAGTACGGAAATGTGAGTTTAATAGTC
>JACCGJ010006075.1:0-27143 GCA_013407085.1 Atriophallophorus winterbourni
ATATATATATTTACACAATCATTTAAAAATGAAAAAGTGCCACTCGGCAATGCACGAGAAAAAGAAAGAAAAAAAGGTACAATATGAGGGGGAATTTTTTTGTCCATTGTTCCACATGTCGATTTTTTTCACAAATTTGAGGGGGGAACACAAAATAGAATGCACTCTCTCCACTGTTGCCGGTTCTCAGCCATTGTCGACAGCGTGTCAAGCCACAGACACTCACTATCCCTTGGACCCCACCCAGGAAGCCGCGTTCGTCCGACCCGAGCTAAACCCGACGTCAAGCGTTTTAAGGCCTTCTTCCAGGTCAGCGGTTGTCCACCTGAACATCGCCGCCAGCCTGGGCCAACCGACACACGCAGCGCGCGGAAGGGTAGGCGCTCAGGCTTCATTCTCAAGACATGCCCTAGCCAACGGAGACGGGAACGGTCGATTAGGTCTCGTAGCATCAGGCTGTCCCCACCTAGAACACGGTGCCTCACTTCAACGTTGCTAGTGCGGTGTTGCCACCACACTCGTGCAAGCCTCCGTAAACATCGATGTTCAAACACCTCCAAGCGCCGGAGCTCCTCTGCGCGTACTGCCCAGCTCTCGCACCCTTAAAGCAAGACCGACCTGACTGAGGCCAGGTAAACTCTCCCCTTGAGTCTCAAACTCACGTCAGACCGCTTCCAGAGATGACCTAAACTAGTGAACGCGAAGCGAGCTCTCGCAATGCGAGAGCCGATCTCACTTTCCAGCCCTCCTCCCGCCGTGATGCAGCTACCAAGATAGGTAAACTGTTCCACACAGTCCAGACTGAGGTCATCGACCGTCAGAGTGGGCTGCAACCCCTCCCAATCTTGAAGAAGAACCTTACACTTAGTTGGCGCTAAGTGCAATCCGTACCTAGACGCCTCCAATGCTAGCTGGTTCAGGGCATTCTGTAGGAACACCGGATCATCACCAAGCAAAGCAATGTCATCGGCATAATCACGGTCAGTGACACGGTTACCTGGAAGTAGCTCGATCCCACCCTCAGTGAAGCTACGGAGAGCATTCTGGAGGACATCCTCGATCGCAAAGTTGAACAAGAATGGGGACAGCGGACAGCCCTGGCTCACGCCACTGGTTGTGAGGAACGCCGGCGATAGGCTGCCGTAGACCCTGACCCTCCCTGATGAATGAGAATAGAGCTCCTTCAAGATGGCGACATACTTAGGAGGGATGCTACTCCTAAGCAAGCAGTTCCAAAGAGTAGTTCTGTCCACCGAGTCGAACGCGGCCCGGATGTCCAGAAAAGCTACGATGGTTGGTCGCCGGTACAGGTGTCTGTGCTCTAATAACTGTCGCAGGACAAAAAGCTGATCCACGCATCCTCGCCCCGGGCGGAATCCAGCCTGTTCCTCACGGCAACGTAACTCCCGAATGGGCGATAGTCGACGAAGGAGGATGGAAACCAGGAGTTTAGACGCGACAGGAGTCAGGGATATCCCACGATGATTGGAACACAGATTCCGTGCGCCCTTCTTAAAGATTGGGATAACCGTCGATTCACCCCATGACGCCGGGACCCGCTCCTAAGCCCATACTTTGGTAAACAAATCACGTAACTCCGCTGCCACAAGATCACCTCCCTCCTTAAACAAAATCGGGTGGAGGTCGTTAGGACCAGGTGACTTGTGGCGCTTCAGTGCTCGAATTACCTCTCTCACCTCCTGGAGATCAGGAGCGGCTAAGGAAACGGGCCAAGGCGTGCAAATCGGTGTCTCAGGCGGCGAGGTCGGAGGAGGTGGCTGGCTGAACTGAGCACTAAAGTGCTCAGCCCATCGTTCTAAGCGTCTACTAAGATTGGTGATCGGTGAGCCGTCGGTTTCGCAAATAGTCTCGCTCACTGTATTCAGTTTCGAACCAGTAGCTCTAATTAACTGAAACAATTTGCGAGTATTGCCCGATGCGGCTGCAACCTCCATCTCACAAGCACGTTGCGTCCACCAGAGCTCTGTGGAGGTTAACCAGGAAACGGTCACCACAGTTCTGTCGCAGCTGGATAAAACTAAGTTGGCTGGCCCCGACGGTATACATCAGACTATTCGTCAACCGCTCGCGAATATAGTTAGCCTTGCAATGAGCAACCTTTTTGCAGCTACCTTAATCCAGGGTATACTACCGGATGTGCAATCGTGTAGTATTTCTGCGCTGTGTGGCTAATATCGTGCTAAATCGATTGACCACCGGTAGTGAGCTGCATGCTAAAACACGCTGGAGTCTCACTACCATTTCTATTTCTTTTGTCAGATCTGTCTAGGCCTGTGCAACATGACAATATTTCAGCTTTCGTGCAGTCTCTGACTGTGCGGCACTTTGCATGGATCAGGCTTGTGCTTTCATGCCATGCCATACCGGATAATTAGAAACGAGCGGCGGTAGTAGTCATACACAAAAGGGTCCCAGTTCGGATGTACGCAACTATAGACCAATAAGCCTAACTAGCATTCTTTGCAAATGCTTAGAAAAAAATCATTCGACACCAGATATGTAAACATTTGGTAGCCTATTCCTTACTATGCGATGCACAGCACGGATTCTAGAAAGGAAGGTCCTGCCTAACAAATCGTTTGATCATTCTCGATGAAATGACATTACGGCTCGATGAAGGGAGAGTAAGTATACTACCTTGATTTTTAAAAGGCCTTTGACTCCGTGAACCATAGGTATCTTCTACACAAGCTAATATGTATGGCGTCACAGGTGAACTACATCGATGGTTAGACAGCTTCTTAACCAGTCGTACTAACTATGTTAGAATTCCAATGGTGCTTTATAAAAAGCTCACATATGGCGCGCGTCTCAAATAGACTCTGACAACCAAGCCCAGCTTATCGCCTGCGCGAGTGGCTCCCAGAGCCCGGCGGAACTGCTTCTACCAACAGGAGAAGGGATGAGGGCGATTGACTGGCGCCTGAAAACCAGTTTGCTTCGGGCAGATGGAGCTCGTTAGCCCGGGAAGGCATTTCATCGAAGAGAAGGAAAACCCTGATTTTAAACCTCCGCTTCCTTGTGGTCGCGGGAAAAGCTTCGGGAGAAACCCTGATGAAAAATCTGGAGCAGTCTTGTAGACAATTAGTTGGTGCACGCCACCCCTTTCTGGCAACCCCCTGCTGCCTTGCAGGTCTCACTTGGTTGTATAAAGGCTAGAGAAGCTGACTCGAATAAACGCCGAGTGGTGCTGGAGACGCCGCTTTGTACCCAAAATCCCAAGACCCTTCATTTAAGCCGACTCATACTCCAGGTTATAGTCGCACAAATGTAAAGTGCTCGGACGAATCAGTGAAGCTCAGTGGAGTGCTTCAAGGCTCAGTGCTTCGTCCACTACTTTTTCTTATGTTTGTAAACGGCCTGGCAGCATATATATTTTTATTCATTCAACCATCGTTCCCAATGCCACTCATAAACGGGCCGGACAAACTGTTAAATAGCACTGTTCCTAAACAACAACAATCCGAATCGTTGATTGGCTGGGAATTGTCATCGATCTCCTCAATTCGGGTGCAAATAAATTATTGTTTCACGGCCAATTCGCTTTTTAGCGGCTTTTGGTGGATATTGCGATATTAATTTTTAGGATCGGCTTGGTTGAGAATCTATTTTCAAAGAAATTGCAAACAAACAATGCTGCACATTACCACACGACGCCGCAGTCGATTGGATCAACATCACCGTTTGACCGAAACTGAATACACTACCACAGTATCTTAGCCCGTATGCAGTGTCTGACTGTGCGGTACTTTGCCTGAATCAGACTTGTGCATTCATACCATATCATACCACAAGGATGCACGGGTGTGCAATCGTACAGTACTTCTGTGCTGTGCGGCTAACACTGCTAAATCGATTGGCCACCATAGTGAGATGCATGCTGAAACAGATTTGAGTCTCACTACCATTTCCAGAGTCAACTTGCAGTATCTTAACCCATGTGCAGTCTATGACACTGCGGCACTTTGTCTGGGTTAGGGTTGTGCTTTCATACATGCATGTATGTATGTATGTATTAAAGCACAAGCCTGATCCAGGCAAAGTGCCGCACAGTCGGAGACTGCACGTGGGCTAAGATACTGTCAGGTTGCCCAGACAGATATGAGGGGGTAAATAGAAATAGAAATGTTAGTGAGACTCCAGCGTGTACTCGCATGCAGCTCACTACCGTTGGCCAATCAATTTAGCACGATGTTAGCCGCTCAGCACAGAAATGCTGCACGATTGCAGATCCTCGCACGGCACGATTGCAGATCCGTGCACATGCATACATACCACCGGCAACCCACACTGATTTTAATCGTGAACACACAATCATTATCAGGGACAACGTTACACCGGTAGTATTTACCGGATGCTTAACTGCCATAGAAATATAAAAATCGAAAATGATGAAGAAGGGTCGGCCTTAAACGGTTGCTGGGATGAAGCGCCTAACAACTCAAATGGAACAGATATTCAATCAAGTTTCGTAAACGAGTAGAGCGACCTCAACACAACGTTCACTGACATTCACCATAACAAACTGCTTCTCAATCCACTTACCAAAATACAAAATAAAGTAGTCACTCCAGGAAGATGCCTAGTGCAAGACCGCTACTAAATTCGGTTTTGAGGTATATCCTAGAGCGTTACAGTGAACTTTCTTGATCGCGCGCGGTTTGAATTTTTTCCAACGTGATAATTTTCTAGTTTTTCGTTAAACTATCCACTTATGAATCGTCGTAGTGACATCTCTCGATCTTCTAAAGGGACAAAATCAACCAAAATGAACATCGATGAAACTGACGGGAATAAGTTTACCTGTGGTAAAAACCAGTGCTCCCGTTCCGTAAAAGATGGCATAGAATGCAGCAATTGCTCAACGTGGTACCATCCTCAATGTTCTGGGTTATCAAAGAAGGAGCTCAAGGAACATTTATTTAATTAAAAGAAACTGTGGTTTTGCGCGAAGTGTCTAGAATCACCGCTTATACGTTATATGATCAACCTGATCAATGAATATAAGCAGTCCTTCGAAACACAAAAAAGCGCTTGGATCTTGAAGCCAAGTTCTCCTCTGCGTTTCCATGCAATTCTCCAGCAGTTTCTAACGGTGTAGAACAAGTAAGCTCACCTATTTCGACATTGACTACAACTGCTGCTTCTGCGGCGATCTCCACTGGTTCTACGTTCACACCCGTACATACGATTCCGGGGATTGCAAAAGACAACACTCGTGCAAAGTTCACAGCAGTGAAGAAAGTGGCCACCGCAGCAAGCTCCCGTTGCAATGAGGCGCTAACCGTGATATGCACCAATGTGCCAGAGGCAAATTCGCTTTGTTTCAAAACTCGCCAGGTGCAAGATGCACAACAGTGGCAGACGATATGTGACTCAATGAAGCTTTCTGCAGAGGCCGGGAACATTGTACGTCTGTCCAGGCATCATAAATATTTACATATTGGCGAGCCTAGACTATTGCGCATCACCCTAACATCCTTGGAGGATGTTGAATCCGTCTTACTCTCTGCATACACTTTGCGCAACAGCAATTCACCCATCCGCATATTTCCGGACGTGTGTCATGGGCTGAGCGACAAGCCAAGAAAGAAACGAACTTCAACTGGAAGTTGAAGAATGACAAGAAAAGCGTTTTTATTCATGGCGTTCCAGAACTAAATGACGATGATGCCAATAAAAACACTACACACGACTGCGAGCAGTGGCGTTTCATACAACAACAAAGTAAAATCACTGACACTCTGACGATTGGTTTGAAACGTTTACCTGTTTCCCCCAGTTAAAAGGGCTCTGGGCCCCGCATACTCAAAGTAACTTTTCAATCAGAATCCATGGTGAATGATGCGTTACAGAGTTGGTACCGATACAAACGTTTTGCACCTTCCGAGATTCGCCTCCGTTCTGCCCTCGATAAAAGCGAATCGACAAGCTTCAGTGTGATTCTGCCGATAAAAGTGTTGATGCCTCTAAAAACTTAAGCCAGCCGGTCCTATTAGGATCGGCGTAATGGACGCCAAAAACAACTCTGCAGACTCTGCCCTATCGCGCGAGAGCCTGAAGTGTTTCTATGCGAACGCCTAAGGCCTACTCAGTAAACTTCCTGAACTTCGTCTTCGACACGCTGCTCAACGCTTCGACGTGATAGCTGTGGCTGAGACATAGTTATCATCTTCCGTTGCAGACGCCGAAATTTCACTCCCTGGTATGATTGTCATTCGGAAAGATCGTCCCACAAAGGGTGGTGGAGTTCTTTTGTACCATAACTCCTCACTCCACTGTGAACCACTATCTCACATTCATCTGCAAACCATAGATTCACTGTGGTGCCGCTTGCAGCTTAGAAACAGTGACTCTGCTCTACCGGCTGTGATTTACCGCCCACCAAATGCTCAACCTGTTGCTGATGTCAACCTATTACACTCCTTGTGATTCGCCTTATCAATGCAACATAGTCACGTCTTGTTGATGGGAGATTTCAATTCACCCAGTTTGACTGTTGAACCCCCCGCGATACTTTTGCTTGGGATCTGCATGAACTGATAGGAAGTCACCCTTTGTGCAATCACGTGACTGAACCGACACGTTTTCGTGGAACTGGCATGCCCTCTCTATTGGACCTCTTACTGACGAATGAGGAGTTGATGATTGAGGAAATCTCGAGTGAAACTCCGTTAGGCAAAAGCGACCATATAGTTTTAACTTTTGACTTTGTGTGCTATGCTAACTACCTCAACCATGAGGGCTTTCAGTTACGGACGGTCACTGACTACGGCATTTTTTATGACGTTGTAGCCGCCAATATCTTCGATTTCATGTTAGAGGACGGTCCGGATTCAGCTTAGCAAAATTTTGTTACCAAGTGGCACCAGACGCTAAAGCTTTCTTCAATCTCAAAACCCGTCTTGCGAAAAACCACAGACACATTCATTCGGAGCAGAACTCGTAAATGGATGTGCCGCAGAAATGCCGCGTGGACTGAGTTCAAACTGACACAACTGCCAAATGATTGGGAGTGTTACAGAAAATTACGAAATCATTGCACGGGACTGGTGCGCCAGGATAAATTTGATTATCAAATTAATCTCACCGATCAATACCTAGAAAACAATAAGCTCTAGTACAAATTTATCAACAATAAACGGAAGGTTCAGACTGGTATCCCTTTACTTACCACCAGTATAGGTTCCACGACGACATCAAAGGATGCGGCAAATGTTTTAAGATCACATTACATGCAGATTTTCCAAAACCCTTCTCTAATTTTCCCTATGCTTTTGACCCCATCATCTCAACCTTCTCGTGTTATGTTTTCTGCCAGCAAAGTTCGAGAAAAAATCATGCAACTTCGACTCAACTCATCACTGGGTATCGACTGTATCACACCGAAAGCATTGTGCGCAGTTGCCGATCAACCGGTTGCAAGGAAGGTATCATCACTCCCATTTCCAAAGGTGGAAGCGGTAGTGATCCTGCCAATTACTGTCCAGTCACTCTTCTCCCAGTGTAATCCAAGGTGATGGAACCCATTGTTGCCGATGAAATTATGGCTTTTATGAATAATTCCTATTTCATCGCTGCAGAACAACATGGATTTCATAAAGGGCATTCTTGTACGACAAATTTGCTTTCAGCCATAGACTACTGGACTAAAGCTGCTGACGAAGGTGAGGGTGCAGACGTCATTTACTTGGATTTCTCCAAGCCATTTGACCGAGATGACCATGCGTTATTGCTTAACAAGCTGCAAGCAATAGGTATTCCACCCGTGTTGCTGTCCTGGGTTGCTGCATTCCTACGTTCGCGAAACCTTCGGGTGCGTGTTAGACAGATCCTTTCAGAGCCATTCCCAATTCAGTGTGGAGTACCTCATGGGTCCGTTCTTGGCCCGCGTCTATTTTTGATATTTATCAACGACATTGGTGGGTACGTCGAATCACCATTTCTCCTTTTCGCGGATGATATTAAGATTTGGCCGGTCATCAACTCACCCAGCGATACAAGGAAACTTCAATTCGACCTGGATTCATTACTCGCATGGTCTACGATCAATTGCTTACCATTCAGCACTGACAAATGCCACGCATTACGCATTCGTCTTCCTGGCGACCCTGGCTATAATCTGGGTGGTAAAATGCTCGCTGTCACGATGAAAGAAAAAGATCTTGGGGTGATTATACAAAATGACTTGGGCTGCTCTGCTCAGTGTAGTAGAGCTTCAACCGTGGCAAATAGGAACGTTGGGCTTTTAAAACGTGCGTTCGGAACAATCGATCCACGTCTCTTCCCTTTTCTTCTTCAGGCGTACATCAGGCCACACTTGGATTATGATGTCTCCGTCTAAAACCCATGGTTGAAACGTGACCAGCACGCCCTAGAACAGACACAAAGACGTTCTATGAAGCTTGTCAAGGGGCTTAGCTTCGTCAGCTACGAGGAACGTCTTACAACTCTACAATTATTCTCTACAAACTATCGTCGTATCCAAGTCGATCTGATCCTTGCGTATCGTATATTGACGGAAGAAGCTCACCCATGTAGGGGTACGCTTAAAATGGCCCCATACTCAGCAAATCGTGGTCATCACTTGAAGTTAGCACATCTGCACAATAGATTGGACTGTCGCAGATACTCCTTTGCTGTCCGGATTCCTCGTGCTTGGAACGCACTTGGGTGGCACTTTTTCATTTTTAAATGATTGTGTAAATATATATATATGGAACGCACTACCCCTTTCAGTTATTTCTGCCCCATCCCTAATTATTTTTTAAAAACGCCTTGACCTCCATTTTTACCAGCCGATACACAATTCTTGATTATGCTTTTTACGCTTATATTCTTTGTGATACTGCACCATATCTTTCCCTCTTTTCACAGCGTTTCCCGTCCCAGCAAATATGGATCACATTTCCCTTCGACCACTTTGCTGAACTGCTGAAACTTCTTTAGACCAAATATCCCAGTATCGGAAGTCCAAGCGCACGCAGTCTCAGCTGACCCTGTTCCGGAGAATGTGGTGGGTAGCGGTGTCCCGGGTTGACGCCCTACCTGTCCAAATGCCACAAAAATCCACTGATGGTGCAGGCTAACGCGAATGTGGCCCGCTACAAAGCCTTGGAAACTCGAACATTTTACTATTCTTTTCTTTTCGACTTACCGCACAATCCACCCTGCGGTTTGTGCAAGCTCCCCGCTTTTATACCGTAATAAACTATTGACTATTGACTATTGACCTTCCACGAACGAACTTGAATGACCTCGAATTTAAATATTTCACGCAGAGTTCAATAGTTCAATTTTTCAATAATTCATTACGGTATTGGAAACTAAAAGCTTGTACAAACCGGAGGGCATATTGAGCGGTATATCTAGAAAGCAAATAAAGAAATGTTTGAGTTTCTAATGCAACTGAACATAGCAGGTCACATTCGCGTTTAGCCTGCACCATCAAAGGGTTTTCGTTGCATTTGGACAAGTTCAGTTGATATTGCGTGCGTTCGGACTATCGATACAAGGATCTGGGTATGCAATAAAACTCGCAAATTGTTAGCGGGGTTATGACGAAAATGCAAATGGCACAGAAAGAGAACTTACCGTTGCCATGAGCTAGTGAGTTTGTAAAAATGCAGAAGGGGCTGTAAAAACATGAAAATATTTTTCACGCGGTACTTGTGTGCTAAGGGTGGTAGATTTCATTTAAGTGAGTATCGATTCCTTTAAAGGAACCGAAAGAAGCGGCTTCAAAAAGCTTGCACGGGGAGTGTTCCACTTACTGCAAACTTTCACGGAGAAAAACCTTTGTCGGAATTTAAGCCTGCTTTGATGATGTAACAGTTTCAGCTCATGTCCATAGAGGTTAGTTCTCGGAGACGGAACGAATAGGGAGTTGAATGGTTGGGAGGGGTGAGTCAAGATCCGATGGGTGAGTAACATGTCAGCTCGGTGATACGGTAGGTAACGGAGAACATATCTAAACTGCGTAATATTTCCTAGCAGGACATGTGTGCATACTGCGGACTAGCTTTGTCGCGCGTCGCTACGCTTTTTCGAAAAGGGACCCATCTTGGCATATCAAAGACTGTTGAGCGGCTTTTTTGCATTGTGTTGTGCAACCGAGTTCGTGCTGGATGATGATACGAAGATCCATTTCTTGTTAAACACTCTGAAGTACTCCTGTAGCAAAACAGTGAGCGACAGGATCAGAATGTTTGATTGGGTAAACGCTACACTTGGAGGTGTTGAATGTGATGTGATTCCTTTAAGACCAGTCGTGTAAACGTGTAGGACATGAGAATGTTTTGGCCGTTTAAATGTGCGCCAGATTTTGACAACGTTCGCAAATAGAAGGAAAGGTGATTCAATGTTTTGGCCAATGTCTTTGGTGAAAATGATGAATAGTCGTTATCCAAGAACAGAGCCCTGTGCAGGCCGCACTTGATTTGGATGCTGTCTGAATAGCAGTCAGGCACACGAACAGAGCGGGGGCCGTTGCGAAGAAAGTACTTTACCCAGGACCCAACGCCGCCTGAAGCCAGTTTAAGTTAAAGAATGTCATGGTCGACACGGTCGAATGCCTTGGATAAATTCATAAATATTGCATCGACACCAATGACTTCATTGACGGATTTCGTCCTGTCATCCCGTCCAACGCGCAAGTGGGATGTGCAAGAATGCTTGCCACGAATGCCATCTTGTTGCGTGATAAAAGTCGATTAGTTTTGAGATATGAGATCAGGTGGTCATAGACTATTCTTTTAATGTCTACAGAAATGACTGACAAACGCACGATGTGGCGATAATTTACGGGTTCCGAACGGATGCCGCCTTTAAGAATTGGATTGATAACATCTTCTTTTCGATCTTGGGGGAAGGTAGTGGAGCCCATGTAATGTCGAATATACGTGACAAATAGATGAGTTATATTAAATGCGGCTAATTTCAGGATATCAGGGTGGATTCCGTCGAGTGTTGGTGAAGAGTATTGCCGTAGACATGAAATCTTCTTGTGGACCACATCGAGGGTAAACATTATTTCCAGCATTTCCTGTACGTCATGTGAGGGAGAAGAAAAATGGGAGGAGTTTGTAGAATAAATAGGGTTTACAATTGGGGCGTAGTGTTCAGACAACAGGTTTGCAGTTCCCGAGGCGTTTGATATAAACGGTTTGCGCTGACTAGGGATGGAATTCCAACTTTACCTACGCGTCTCTGATTCACAAATCGAAACGAACTTTTGGGGTTGCCCAAAAACTTGTTAGGTTGTGCACTTCATATTAACGTTTGTCTTGGCGGCTGAGATATGTGCAATAATTTCGCAATGACCTATAAATTTCGGAGTCAGTTCGATTTCGTTCAGCCCGGTAACAACGCCATGCCAAGTTTCGCTGTGCTATGACTTTTCCTGTTCGTGTGCGAAGAAACGATCCGACGTTCATACGACGGAGGGACATCTTGTGAGTATCTAGACGTAGCAGCGCGTGCCACTGAGTTAAAAACGTGGTCCATGCCAAATGCATAGTACTTGTTTAAAAATGGTCCACAATAATCCACACAAATGCGCTGCCAAGTTTAACTTGCCAATAGCCATTGTGTACATTTGGATGGTTTGTCGGACAAATTTATACTGACGAGCTTCCCAAGAAATAGCATTCCGATGTATGTCTGCATCTGTTTCAGGCAAACAGCATAAACTTCTGGCTGGAGACTTTTTATTTTTTATCCCAAGATGTCCAGAATGAAAATCATTCAGTTTAACGTTACGCAATGTGTGAGGAATAATAAATTAAGCAGTCAAGCATTATAAACGATCAGGAGAATTCGAGAGTTATTCGCGTCTGGTTAAATAAGATGGAAATTTTCTTCGAATATATAAATACCATCCCTTCTTCAAAGCAGTAAAAATAGAGAAAAAAGAAACATTTTATGTCACCAATTAAAAGATGACGATTGACAGCAGGTGGTTGCGTCAAAATAGAACATCATCAGATTTGGCATCTGGTAGTGATTGGCGTGACAGGTAATGTACATGCTGAACGTGTTAACACTTCGATTTTCAATAGCATAATCATAAGCACTGAGTAGTATACTTAATATTTGAACAATTGCGACAGTACTTTTCGAAATAGATTTACCAGGATCGTATATGGATTTTAAGGCTTTATTGTCAGTAACAATGGTGAGACGATGACTAAACTGTAATTTGTGTAAACCTTAAATGGCCCAATAGACAGTTAGATCTTCACGGTGTGTTTGAGCATAACCCTTTTCAGCAGTAGATAACCTACGAGAAATTCAAAATACTTTATGTACATTTTGCTAGAAATCAGCACCTATACCGTCAGGGGATTCATTAGTAACTACAAAAGAAAGAATTCTCTGAATATATGAACGAAGAACTGCATTTGACTTTAAAAAGGATAATATGCTGTGTAAAAAATATTCATGTTTATCAGTCCACACAAAAGTTTCTTTTGATTTAAGTGAAAACAATATGAAGCTTTTAGACTAAAAGTTGCAATGAGCCTCTAATAGTATTGCAATGCACCGATAAAAGATTTCAATTGTGTCATGTTCTTTGGAGACTCTGCATCGGTCATTTGTACTCAAACATAAGTATCTGGTTTATAACCATTAGCATCAATAATGTATCCAAGACATTCAAAATTCGAAACAGAAAACAAAAACTTTTTCAGCGATTAACAGCAACATTCTAGAATTGAATCTACGAAACACTTTCAACAAGCGTTAATCATGATGAGATCGCGTTTGCGCATGCACAATAACATCATCGTAATATATTTCAACTGCAAACGTATCGCAAGTAATATCATTCATGACTTGTTGAAATATACCAGGAGAATTGCACAAACCAAAGGGGAAAAATATGTACCGAAACAAACGGTGTGTTGTTAAGAGTTAAAATTGACGACTGATCAGTCAATGGTATTTGTAGGTAGGCATCTTTTAGATCAATCTTCGAGAAGAATTCAGATCCCGTCAATCCATTTAAAATATCATCGGGTTCAACTTTCGCGCATGTTTGCTTCAACAATCTAGTATTTAATGTAAAACGATAATCGCCACAAATCCTTGGGGTCTTCCCATCAGACTTCAACGGTGTAACAATAGGTGTTGCCCAAGCAGAGGACACAACCTTTTAAATGATGCATTTAGAACATAGATCTTTTAAAACGTTTTTAACAGGTTCACGGAATCAAAATAGAATAAGATGGCGGTCAAGAAACACAGGGTTTCATTCTACTTCCAGAGAAATTGAATGAATTTGCTTCAACCATTTTATTCCACACATTTTATTATGAGATCTTTCAACTCTGATGTATCATTTAGACGATGTCAAATGAGATAGCCTAACTTTTGAAGCTTGCATTGCTTTCAAACCTAGAATAGTTGGGCCGGTTTTAATAACAATTAACCGACAGGCAGCAGTATTATTTTCAACTCGGAAGGAAATCATACACGATCGAACACCAGGAATAGAATGACCGGTAATTCCTCCTATTGTGAGGCTAGAAGGTTGTAATTTCACAGAATGAGCAAAATTCTTTAGATCTCTCTTGGTAATAAGCAACTCAGCGCTGCTCTTATCTAAAATAAAATGTAGAGATTTGCTCTAGAAACACAGAAAAATAGTTTTACGAATATGGCTAGAATTGCACATTTCGACTGCTAGAGATAATGATTTAAATTCATTATTAATAGCGCTAACTTAAGTCCAATATGTTTTAAGAGTTCAACATACAGATTGGAAATGACCGGTTATTTCGCACTTGTGACATATGTCTTGACGGAATCGGCAAGTATGGCGTGAGTGAAGCCTGCCGCACGATGCACACTTCCTATTTCGATTGAATTTGAAAAGCTATCAGCAACGCGACGATAATTCGCTTAATATTTGATATTTGATATTTGCTCTTTCGCATTGATGTGTATGGAACATGACGGAACTTCCTGCTGGTGACAAGCCGGTCGTTGCTACACGCGCAGGTTGATAATGTTAACAATGAGCTCCAGCATTTCTGTAAGAGCGTTTTGGCAATTTCAAGAGCTCATTCTGTCAAACACTGTGATTAGTTCCAGCAATGAGGCGATTTTTAACTGCATTGCCAACAAATAACAGAAATCGCATTCCGCTGTCTAAATTACCAACCGTAGAATAATACCACGGATTCCTTGATTAGACTGCCATTCGGTTGCTTTGAATTGCACAGGTTTCAAATGTTGCAATAAGAGCACCTTTAGTTTTTAATAGAAGTGGAATTGAAGATTTCGGATACGCAAATTTTTGATTAACGTATACGCATATTTCCGAACAAATTAAAAAATGAACAGACTTTTATCATTTTCAGCTGTGGGTTGTATTAGCCATTAAATTTCTAAACTTTCAAAATAATCTTCAACTTCCCGTGAATTCGCAATTATATCAACAGGTTCCAAACTGGAATTTGCCATGAAACATTGCTGTTCACGACGCCAATTTTTTTTGTTTGAATAATCGAATTATGTCGAGCCTGGACTGAACACAGAAGTAGCATGGAGAATACGCAACTCATCGCGAAGAATATTCGGAAATTGCGCAAATAATTATTCAATGGCGTGTTATAAAATGTTCATGAATAATCAGTCATTGCTGGTCCATAGCACAATGATCACAGAGATCTAGAAACAACTGCAATTTTGATAAGACTGTCTTGCCTAAGTTAGATTTGAAACCAAAGAATCTCAGAGTCACTTTATGGAGGGTCAGTTGATGGGATGTGAATAGATTCGTGATACTAGAACAACACACCACCTCCTCCTTTTGTACGGTCACAGCGAATTAAAGACATATTTCGAAGGGCGAGTTCTGCGTCACGAACTGCGCTTGATAACCACGTCTCGGTAATAGGTCATATGAGCACATGGAATGGCGATAACGTAGATTTGGATGTTTGTTCGAGAAACCAGCAGCATTTGTGTAACAGCATGAAAAGCCGCACTACTTCAGAGTATGCAGTGTTGCGGAGGTGTGTGCAGTTTTTTTCTTGCTTCACTAAAACCAGGTGCGTGGAGTTTTTTGAAGCGACCATGTGAACATCGCTAACAGAATGATATGCGCAGTATTTGACCTATGGTTGCAGTCGAGGTTTTGGTTTGTCAACTGCAGAACGAAGACGGACATCTGTAGGGCAAAGCGTTTGTTCTCATACCACAAGCGCCAAGCAGTTTTAACTATATCTTGTGATTGAAAGGTAATTTTCATGTAGCTTATGGAACTAGGAAAGCGTTTTATGTCCGTCATCAAAGTTACGTAAATTGTTTTGAGTTCCTGGATATGGCGCCATTGAGGACAATTGTGTAGATTAGCTAAATCATCACTTTCAAGTTCAGGCACACCGTGGACAAAAGGATTGCGTTAATCGTTCGCCAATTTCCAATCATAGACTTCAGGCTTTTGCATCTGCCTTTGATGCCATGGAACGTCATGATAAATATACACAGGCAAATTGGTATTTCGGGGTGTCGCAGGTAATTCGGCGTAGACGTGGGGCGTCCACGTGAGGCGTGTTTGGGCGCTTGAAAATACGTAATGAAGAAACCGCGTTTACAACAACTTGCAGGTTTTCATATAGGGTTTGCCACTGTTACGTGTCATCTTGCCTGCGTGTATGAAAGCATAAAGATAAACTTTTCGACACATGTGTACATACAATGGCCACGAATTTTATGTTGTGTTGATTGGCCTTTGGAACTGCGGAAAGTTTTCCAGCGTTGTTAGGTTGTGGTTTCACGTGCTTTAGGAAAGAGGTGCACTTGGTTCTACCTGAATATCCTTAGTACTTGTGCAAGCAGGTTGGGCGTCCGTTTCCCGTAGAGACTCGAGGCGTAGCAGTCGAGTAACAATTGCAACATACGAGTCCTTAAATGATTATGTGAACGTGTTGGCTTTTCCTTCACGTGAGTAGTTTTCTGAGGTGGGTCCTCAGTTATTCATAGATTCATTCATAGATTATATGCAGGTAAAAAGCTATGCTCTACAAGACCCACAAACATGTACATCGATTCGGATGATAAAAAATATCAAAATATTGTTAGATTATAGTCAAACATAAAAAATACTTTTCCATGTGGATATCTAGTGAGTTTTTGAAAACTTCAACAGTTCCAGATCGTACCACATGAGTAGGTAAACTGTTCCACAATTGCGCATTGCGAACGGAAAATGCATATTTGCGGCAGTTCAACCTGCTATGCTGCTGGTAAAGTTTCAATTGGTGACCTCGCAGATGTGTGTTATGGGAAAGATGAAACAAATGACCGCAGGGGTGATTTGTTTGATTAAGCACTGTCCAAATGAATATTAGTGCTCCTCGTTTCCGTCTGTATTCAGCCGAATGCAAATTAAATAATTTAAGTCGCGTTTCGTATGGATAATTTGATAGTCCCAAAACGAGTTTTGTCGCTCTGCGCTGTGGAGTTTCTGATAGCAGATTATCTTTTTTAAACCAAGGATCCCATGCCGGTATAGCATATTCAACATGAGGACGGATGTACGTTGGAATCAATTTGCAGGCAATATTGGGGTCAAACGAACCTAGGACTCGTTTAAGGAGACCCAAGTTGTTTTCAGCTTTGCAGGAAGCCAGTCGACATTGCATTGAGTTTCCTAAGTCTGATTGAATAATCACACCTAAATCTTTTCCGGAGGAGGCGGGTTTATTAACAGTGCGACCAAGATAATATTCTTTGCTCGACTTGCTTTTGAGAGACAATAGGCTGCATTTCGAAGCATTCGGGGGCATTTCATTGTCTACGGACCAAGTGTGAATCATATCGAGATCCCGTTGCAGGTTCCTCGTGTCGTCTGTGGAGTCTATCTTGCGCCAAAGCTTTGCGTCCACTGCGAAAATAAGCACGGACGACTGTAATACAGTAGGCAAGTCGTTTATATATATTAAAAACAAGAGCGGTCCGAGAACTGATCCTTTTGGGACACCACGGGCAACTTTAATCGACTCAGATAGTTCGTTTTTGACTCTCACGTACATCTCACGAGATATCAACCATTCCTTAATCCATGCATGGAGTCTACCCTGTACTCTGTAGGTGAGTAGTTTCGACGAAAATATTTCGTGATTCACACGATCGAAGACTTTTGAGAAATCGATATAAATTACGTCCACGGAGTAGCCGGCATCCAGTAGCTCTGACAAAGATTCTTTTGCTAATAGCAAGTTTGTCAGACAGGATCGTTTTTTCCTGAATCCATGCTGTTCCTCGGAGATTAAATTATTAATCTGTAAGTGAGTCCGTAAGGCATCAGCTATTATGGACTCCATTACTTTGGATAGCACTGGTAATAACGCTATCGGGCGATAGTTTAAAGGATCATTTCTTTTACCACCCTTGTAGATGGGACTAATCAGGGCAGTTTTCCAAGTTTTTGGTACAAAGCTCTGCTCGAACATCATCGTGAATACGTCAGATGTCGGTATTGCCAACTCGGAAGATAGATTGTGCAAAATGTTTGCGTGTATATTGTCTATACCGGGTGAGCCTGTTCTCTTCATCGTCATTAATTTTGTTTGAACAACGTTGGGGGGGAACTCCACCCCCTGAAGAATTGGCAGGCTGCAGCTGTCAGAGTTTGAGGGAGGTCTATGGGTCGACACTTGTGAGATAACTGATGCAAATTGTTGTCGGAAAACGTTAGCGCAATCTTTAAATGACGTCACTATTCCAGTACCAGAGACCAGTGGCGGTATTCCCATTTTAACATTCCGGAGGTCGTTGACGTGTTTATACAGTGCTTTGGGATTTATCATGAATTTTTCGACAAGACTGATTTGGTAATCTTTTCTGTCTTTTCGAATGAGGCAGACACACTTATTTCGCAATAACGTGTAGTAGCACCAAGTTATCCCAGAAGGATCGTCCAAGTATTTGTACCAGGCATTGTCACGTTTACACATCCATTTCCGAGTACTGCTTCTGAGAGGCTTTTTCGGACGCTGTTTGCTGGATATTATTTTTACCTTCGATGATAAGTCAATGATAATACGAAGTTGGCTGTAAAACGTTTCCCAGATTTCCTTAGCTGATTTGAGTTCAAGGAAATCCCATCGATTTGCAGTAGCAAGAGCTCGAAGCAAGTCATAGTTCACAGTTGCATACGTTCGTTGAGTATTTCCTGCTGGTTCGTATTGATAAATATAATCAAATGTCATGACAACATGATCACTCAATCCGAGTGGAGCTGTATAGGAAACAGATTCTATCATGAGTTCTTCGTTTGTAAGTATGAGGTCCAGGCTAGATGGGGTTTGTTCAGATCGAAATCGCGTTGGTTGTTGCACATGGTTGTAAAGAGGGGTGCAAGTCATTATTTCTTGAAGAAAGCTTTTGAATGAATCGTCACCAGTAATGTGTGTTGCAAGGGTCGGTACATTAAAATCACCGAGGAGGAGCGAATGTGAATATGTGAGCTTCAATGCAAAACGTATTGCATTAGCAAGAACAGTGTCAGCGGCAGATGATGAAGAAGGGGGTCGATAAATCAATGCTAAGAGGCACTTACGTTTATCATGTAAGTCAAAAGAGCAAAACAATGTATCTGGGACATCTAACTCGGGGGAGAGAAGTATAGTGCAGTTGATGCTTTCATGTAAGTAGAGGAGGACACCGCCACCTTTTGTTGCTCGATCTTTTCGGTAAATCATCATATGAGGGATTTTAAGTTCAGAATCGTGTATAGAATTACACAACCAGGTTTCTGTCACTGCAATCAAATCCCAAGACGCCACGGTCGCACGTGAATACAGTTCAGTAAACTTGCCCAGAAGGCTCTGAGCATTGGTGTAACAGCATGATAGAGATTTGATTTTTGTTGACGATGAAGAGCTCATAGTAGTGGATTCGCCGACCCAGAATTGGTCGGCTGCTCCACGTTTTTTGTCTCAGGTGCATTTGATTGACTTGGTAGCGAAGTCATTTCAGGAACAATGGTGTTCGTGCGTTTTATGTCGTATACAGCCCGAATACGAATTTCAGGAGGTGCAAATTTTCGACATTGATACCACGCCTCGAGTATTCTATCCTTCATCTCATCTGTGCGGAATGATATTTTGAGAGGAGGAGGCTGATGCGTTTCTTTTTTCGGTATAAGGCGCATAACATGAGTAGTTATTATACCCTTTAAACCTAGAATCTCTTGTAAAAATCTCCATTCACTGCAATCGTGTTGCAGACGTTTGCTGGATTCTACTTCGTTCGAAATGGGTACACCATGAACTATAACAGCTCTGCGATTTGTAGCCTCTTTCGCTAGTTCCGGATTATTACGACGAATTTGCCGTTCTTCCCAAGGAACGTCTGGAAATATTCGCACAGTCGATTTGTTTACAACTAAGAGGGATGAGGCGAGCAACATATTTTCTACATCTTGGACGGACATGAGCACTACACGCAGTAACCTGGGTGTGTTCGCACGAGGTGAGTTCGGGGGTCTAAACAATCGCGTCAGCGACGCAGGTGAGGCAGTGATGTCTAAGCTTCTGCAAAGGTCATTCCATTGATTCCTGTCATCTGCTTCGCGTTGCTTTAGCGATGGCGAAGTTGATTCAACGAGATTACTACAAATTACCGTTAGATCATCAATGTTTGTCTTTGGGAGGGTTTTAGTGTTCAAACTCTTCGGTCTAAGCTTATGCACATCCTTCGATAATTCAGAACTTTCATTCACTTGACTGCAGGTCAGATTCGCAGACTCATCGGTCGTACCGAGCTGTTGGAAGGGACCTTGGTCGATTTCGGGAGAAATCAGCGTTTCCGTAGTAGTTAGCGCTTCCCTGTAAGACTTGCGGTTAATGTGGTTAGGGACTGCGTTTAGAACTGGTTTCAGTGCTTTCTGACACGCAAATGTTTGGAAAGACTCTAACGTGTTTTCAAGCCGTTTAAGGTTCGCCTCTACAGCGAACATGCGTCTTTCCATAATTGAATCAGAGTTTTCGGCTCTTGATAAATCACTATTTACTTTCAATCTGCATGGATTACATATATAGCAAATGCCTGGTAATTTTTCATTATTAATTAGAGTCACAGATTCGGGTGATAAATACTTTTCACAGTTCGCATGAATAGCAATTGAACACAAGTAACATTTAACTTGACGCGATCTGGGACTTACCAACTTTTGACAAAGTTTGCACTTTTTACAAGCCTCGTCGTCAGGTCCGTTTAAGGTCACGTCAGGTCCGTTTAAGGTCACGTTGTCGGTCATTGTTACAATTTCGCGAGATCGGGTCGATACACTGGGCGAAGCGGTCGATTATCGATCGGTGTCTCTCGGTGGAGTGCAAGAACGAGTGGATGCGATGCAGTACAATCCAACGGACAGTAAAATGGCGTACACTTTCACGCAAAGGCTGTTCTGTGAGATCTGATCCGACGGTGTTGAAATAACTGTCAGTAAATACCAAATAGCAAGATCTTTCTGATGGTATCCGAGTTGTTGCGTTATAGTATATTCAGAAAGAGGAAGTTGAGACGAGTTCAATGATATAAGAACCGTCTAGATCCGTCAATAAAGCGAGCAATAAGATCAAAAAGTATGAGAGCCCAAATTTGTACGAGTTTGACGAGTTTCAAGTTATTGATTCGTCTGGATCTTTATATGTGATATATTTTAATTCGATAAGCTTAAGAAACAACTGGATGAATTCCTTGAGAGGATTTAAGAAGACGCTCCAGCGATCATTGCAGTGATGGAAACCTGGCTTTTACCTGAGCAGGATGATCCCGAGCAGGCCCTAACTGAATATAGACTCATTCGCTCAGATCAAATAGCTGCTAGATCCAGTGGTTGGATTGTGTTATAATTCCACCAACATATTTCCGTCTCATTGTTATTTCGTTTTCGGCAGACTGCCAGTATGCGTGAGAGACCATAGTGCCGTATAGAAACTACAGCTTCATTTACAACAAAAGGAGACGTTTATCGTTCTCCTAACACTCTAGCTTGTACACTGATATCACAGATCTGTTAAAATAAAATCTACCAAAAAAATAAAATAGTAAAAAAAAACCTGAAAATCTTTATGCTTTTAATGTACATTCTCATTTTTTACAATGATGAATTATTTTACTTTGATGACCTCTCACCATGATGGTGAAGAGAATATCTTTCATTATATTCCAGTGTCTTCGAATACCGAACCATCACTGAAACTGTCTCGAAATCTATCCGCCCGAGATTTGTTCCATTTGCGATTCACTCTCCTGCAGATTACGAAAACCCGGCTGGTGAACACATTTTGGTTCGATTCGTCGACAATTCTTCGAGAGTATTGGAGAACACAGCGTACCCTACTCCCATGCTATTAACCACACCCTCTCTCATCTCCCAGAATTTCTTAGATTTTCTTATGCTGATGGATTTATATTCCCTTTTCCATCTTCTCAACCAATCGTTTCGTAAAAAAACATGAATTATTGCATATATAATTTATTTGTCAATTTTTTATGACAATTTATTACAATTCACTCCCTTTTTTCCATAATTACCTTCCATTTCTGTTCTCCATGTTTTTCCATCCTTGCAATCCGTAAATCCTGACAAAGTTTTGATGAAACCTTATTGTTATTAGACATTAGAATTTTTTTGTTACTTACTGTATATTCGTTCCCATTATTGAACGGAAAAAAATGTTTAAAACTCCCGCTCACTTCGGTCGTTTGCACCGTTATATTTTTTTGCTGTTCCAATTTTGATAAACTGATCATGTATTACATGCCTTGGATGTCCAAGAATATATTATTATTATTATTGTTAGTATGGTAGATCTTCAAACTGCTTGATTATTGGCGAGTTGAATGCTTCTAGCATTGATTGGGTTTTGCTAGAGGAAGGCTCCTGTTGAAACAGTTAAACAAAATCCGCGCCAAAACAAGCCCGTATTCATCCGGTCCTTATACGAGCACTCTCAGTCGTCGTGTGCGATCTGCTGGTCAGGTTGTGTACAAAATAAGTAATATTAAGCGTCTTGCCACAGGAATGGAAACATGGGGACCTTAGTTGTCCCGCTAATTACAGGCCGGTCACACTGTCTTCTATAATCGGAAACGTTTTCTATAAGTTGATCAAGAGGAAAATCAGTTCAGTTCATTTGCACAGAACAGTAAGTGGCTAACGAGCCAATCGAGCGACCAGAAGTATTTCGGTGGTAAGCTGCGGAGAAGCAACCACCTCGACCAAAGCGTTTTTTCTTATTATGAGCAATTTCTTTTAGGGTGTGGGTGTTAATGAACACAACGACATGGATCCACGAAGCGTTGCTCATGCGTGAGTAATCTGCTACTGGCGCAAGATAGTCGATATGTTTTAATTGATTCTGGTCAAGCAGTCGATGCTTTTTTTACTGACTTTAGTCAGGCTTTTGACCACGTGAAACACCGCCGATTGCTTGCCAAGCTGAAATGTCTAGGTATTCAAGCGTAACGCCGGAGTCAATTGTGATTTTGCTCTTATTAGTAAACACCGGTTTTTATCGCGCTCACAAAATGCATAATCAATCGCTCGACAAAGCCACTGCCTGTGCACACACCACTGAACAGTACTGCTCACAACCCTGACCGCATGTCCCCGAAAAGGATACAGAGCGCACCGGGCCGCATGTGTACGGTTTGCCGAAATTCGGTAAGTGCTAAGGCGAGGTCTGTTACGTGTTACGTTTGTTTGTTAAAAGAGCATGCAAAATGCGACAAATCGCAGACCTCAGATTTGCTATCCATTATTAATTTAAATAATAGTTTTTTAAGGCCAAACCAACAGAGACATGATCGTAGGCAAAATACCCTGAGCATGAAATTGAGACGCGTCTAAAAGAACTGAAATCCATTATACAAAATCTGAAAGGACTGTTAAAAAACGTCAAACTTAAAATAGATGCTCCAACAAAATGTAAGAAAATCCCCAGATTCGGATGGCATGACACCGGTTGTGCTGAGTTTCTGCCATCGTCAGATTTGTGAGCAGCCTTTTTATCCTGTCAAACCATTCGATGCTTAAGGGAGTGGTATCGAAATACTGGAAGTCCGGTGTGATTACACTTATCTTCAAAAGAGGCTGCCAATCTGACGCTGCAAGCTATCGTCCCGTCACACTATTACCGGTTATTGGTAAGGTCATAGAACGTATAGTCTCGGAAAGAATGGTTGCAAACTTTGAATTACATAATTTGTTTCGTCGGCGCAACATGAATTTCGATTTCATTGCTCTTGTCTAACGAAACTTCTCATTGTTTTTGACGACTGGACAAAGAAGTTTGATAGTAGTTATTGCATTCACGTCTGTATTGATACGTTCAGGAACATGTGAGCCACTCCTTTCATGGTTGTGCGATTACTTGTCCGATTGCCACGCCCCATTTAAAGTGAACGGAGTGCTATCCCAAAGGTTCAAAACCACCAGCGGAGTCCCACAATGATCCGTGCTGGGCTTGCTCCTCTTTCTGAAATAGATGAACGATTTACCCTCTTCATATAATCCAGAATGATCCTGTTCGCGATGATATGATAATTTGGACTCAAATAAATTCTGCAGATGATTGTGAGAAACTGCAAATTGGTTTGGATAACGTTTCAAATTGGGCGGCCATGATTGATATGACATTCAACATACGAAAAGTAAGATTTTCCACCTTGACAAGAATATTCCTTGGGCATATTGATTGGTAACTGAAAACTTGGCATGAAGCTCGTTGGAAAAAAATATTGGAGTATGGATTAGTGGATACTGCTAGAATATATATTGACAGGCCAACAGATTGTTGGGTATCTTTCTAAAAATATTTGGAAGATTCTCGCTTGTAACATCAACAAGGATAATGATCGTCCAAATTAGCGATACGATGGATTATGCGGTAGATGTCTGGGCTCCTCGGCTGCGAAAAGATATTGCTCTCTTTGATACAATCTATCACAGAGCAACAAAGTTAGTGATGTGTCTTCGCAATGTTCCGTACACCGAATTATCGCGCCATCTCGGTCTATGTGACTTTACCCAAAGGAGAATACGACGCGATATTATTCTGAATTTTGAAATTGTGTCCACCTAAGAACATCCACTGAAACACTCGCTTGATGTGCATGATGCGAAAGTGACACGCGGACATACCGTATCTTTTTACCTCCAAAGTTACCGTATTGATTGCCAGCACGATTTTTTCTCCATACGTACTATATTTATTTTGAATTCTCTACCATAACATGTGGTGGACTTTCCTTGCCTGGCGGTGTTTAAAGTGAAATTAGACTTATATATGCAAAAGAATAACATTCGTAAGCATTACATTTGATATTCTGTATTCCTTTTTTATTATTATATTTTTCACATTTTGATTCATACTATCATCCTGTGGTATTGTATAGTATTAGCTTTTTTAACCATGAATCCTTGAATTCTTGAATCCTTGAATCTCAAGTGCATTGGAGCATTCATTTCAGATCGGTCAAACATTGTAGAATTGAATGGAGTTTCGTCTCCAAGTATGATAGCGAGCTCCAGAATGCCGCAAGGATCTGTTGTGGGCCCATTGTTATTCACAATTTTCGTGAATGACATTCCAAACTAGGTAGCCGTAGATTGTCTCTTATTCGCGGATGATCTGGAACTGTGGGCTTCTGTCAGTTCCAGCGATGTCCACTAGCAACTGTATCAAGCAGTTGATGACTTAGTCAGCAGTACACATCGCTGGGCAGTGCTTATTAGCGAGGACAAAACAGTCGTCATGCACATAACATCCGATGGCACTGCTGGTAAATACTTTCCGCGAAAGCCTATTAGAGCGGTGACGGTCGGAAACGACTTATGGATTCTCATTATTTATTCTTTGAAGTCTTAGGCATACACTTGTCTGAGAATAGGGAGTGCTACTAGAATGCTTTGCCAAACACGAGTGTGTGGGAAATGCAATATAGATATTGCTTGATCATGGTTTTCATCGAACCGATCACATTTTGCTAGTGTAAATCAAATGTTTGTTGTTTTAAAAAATGGTTCTATCGGATTAGGAACTGATCTGGAATCCCTTAATGAACAAATAATCAAAAACGTTCTATTCTCTAATGCACAAATATTGCTCGTCTAGCTGGCAAGTTCGATGATATTTAGCAAAATAGATCAGCGTTATGCCATCTATTACATGCTGTTTATACCTTATCGAGACCGCATTCCGCGTTCTTGACGCACGACTGTCTATTTCAATACCAGTTAATACTCATTGGCCTTATCCCGACTCCATTAATATGGCAGCGTTTTATTTCGCAACGACTATTAAGTTTAATAGGTTGCATCGCATACATGGACGACATTTTCGTATTTGGGACTTCTCAGCAGAACCATCCTTTCAATTTACAGGCGTTTTGACCGAATTGAACAAACTAAATTTGACACAGAATGAAAAGAACTCCGTTTTTAATGAACAAAAAATTAGAGTTTCTGGAACACGTCATATCTTATAGAGTAGTGATCCCAAATTTTGATAACACAAGAGCAATAGTCCATCGTGCATCTTCCTAATCAGAATTCAAAAGATTTCTTTTACTCCGTTCATATTACATCTCCTACATACCGAATTTCGCCACAGTTGCTGAAGTCCTTCCTAGTTTGACAAAATTCAACGTAACATTCCGTTGGACCGATGATCAAGGAAAGTGTTTCGAAAGATAAATATATGAACGCATCAGTTTCAGTTGTTTCTATTTTCGACAAATCCTCAAACCATCTTATCCACATGCGAATCGGACGTCAATTCATGGTCGGTTTTATCACAATTTCACAATGAAACCGAAACATTTATGACATATCCCTCTAGAACTTTGTCAAAAACAGAACGGAAGTATTCGTTCGCAAAAACTCAGGACTATCTTGTCTTGTGGCTTGCAGAATTCGGCAAATATATATATATATATATATATATATATATATATATATATATTAGAGTAACTTCTTCTTACGGACCGACTATTCGTGTATAGTTACTCTTCTGAAAAAGCTCGAATGGTCACCAACCGCTTCTGATAGCTAGTTTGTATTCGAGACTTTTAAATTATAATTTTGTTATACAATATCGACCATAATCTGCGAATCAAATGCAGATGGCGTACTTTAATCAACCGCACCGAGTTTTCATCATCATTCAGATCGTTTCGACACTAGATAAAACATCAATGGAAACGATCACAAGTGCAGAACTCAGAATATGTTCCCTAGAATGTAGTGATCCGCAAGAATTGTAATTTCTCGTAGCGAATAAATGGCCTAAACAGAACAAGACTCCATACCGATTTAAACCATACTAAAACATCCGTAGCGAATTATTGATCGTGGACGATCACGTCATTCAAAGCAGCCGATTGGTGCCTCCATCATGTCTAATAAAGCGCATTGGGAAGTGTGCTCATGAAGAACGCTTAGGAATAACAAGGACTAGATTTTGCGCAGCCGAACGTGTATGGTGGCTAAGACGTCAAAGGCAATTTTAAATGTCGTATGGAATTGTTATTAGTTTTAGCAGTTAGAGTTAAAAACCAGTTAAAGCGTAAATTTAACCAGTTGGAGCGGGGCCTTTAAATCGGCCGTGCTCAAAATTGATGTTTTCATGCGTTTTTTCAGTCAACACGGAACCTTTTGTTTTTGAAACGTTTTAACATGTCGCGAACATGTAAAAAAAGGACGTTTGATGCCCTGCACGCTTTAAATGCTGCGCAATATTTTTATTTTGGAATATGAGGAATTTGCTGCGCCGGTCAGAAAGATGCGAAAGAATACCTATACGTGGGGGTTTAAAAATCGTGCAGCATGACTTTTCACCAACTTCCATCGCAATCACAAGGCCTAATGCCTGCAGACGAAACCGAAGCTTTTTTGGATTTGAATGTGACTGACAATCTCAAATTTTCCCATCAAAGTTTGACGTCCCTGTTATTCGCATTGAAATTCTGTGTTTAAACTATTTTGATTAACTGAAAATTCGTTTTAACGAATAAAGTTCTCTTCTTCTTCTTGTTTATCCTATGCGTCAGTGGTCGAAAAACGCGTTTCATATAATGGGACGGACTGCGACTGC
>JACCGJ010006076.1:0-22563 GCA_013407085.1 Atriophallophorus winterbourni
GCTGCGTTTGTGCGTTAACGGATGCTTACTGTTGAGGTTCAGTATTTGGTCCGTGTGGGCATTCTTGATAAACGTATATCTGCGATTCTTCATTGCTCGTTCATTCTACTTGTAAATCCAGAAATGTTAGACGTGTTTTTTCAATTTCCGTCTTCGACTTCTGTGATTTTTAATATTACGAATATGTCGTCCAAGCAGCTAACACAGAATTTCAGTTGTATCAGAGGGATTGAAATGCACTCGAGTCTTTGCATGACGGCTTCAGGCACTAAGCCAAATATAAGTGATCCCATCGGTATTCCATTTTGCTCATATACTTGATTTTGAATTTGTAATGTGTTTCGAGGCATAAGTCGAATGGTTGCAGGATACTTTCACTACTTAATAGATTCTTTCGGTCAGCAGTGACGATATGATTTGTTTAGCAAGTGTTCTGTCGATTGACGATATGATGACGAACGAGACAATCACTTCATCATCTTCGATTTTCACGTTCTCGATTCTTCGAAGTAAAGGTTCTATTGAGTTAATTGAATGTTCAGAATCATTGATCACGTATAGCAATCTGTTTACGTAGTTTCTCGGAAAGCTTGTAAGTCGGCCTTCCAGAGAGAGACATTATTGGTCGCAGCGAGATGTTTTATTTGTGTTTATTTATTAGTACATAAAATCTTGGTACGATTTAATCTTCCGGTTTCATCTTGGCTTGTTGGGCTCCAATGATTTGTTCCATAAATCTTAGTTTCTTCAGTGTTGTACTGATTTTATTTTCAAATCGTTTATTTCGGTCTACCTATAGTTGCCTGTAGGTCATAGTATCCTGCAGTAATGCTTCAGCTTTTCGAGGTAATGTTCTATATTCATCACAACTATAACTCCTCCTTTGTCTGCAGGCTGAATGACAATGGTTTCATCTTTTTAGAGATCATTTAAATCTTTCCTTTCTTGTTTTGTTCAGCGGTTGGTGTTTGATGTTCCAGTTCAATGCTGATATGATGCGTTGGCGTATGTCTTGAAGCATTTCTTCCGTCAAGCTTGGCATTTTGAGGATCGATTCCAAATGAGCTGCGAATTGTGCGTGGTTCGCGTCTGTGTAATTAAAATTGAGGACTCGGTCTAGGACCACATTTTCTTTTTTCCGTTAAGGAGGGTGTTTGATGTGTTCTTGACACATGCCCAGCTAAGTACAAAAACAATTATGTTTCATCTTCCTTATGGATACATAAACGTTTAGATTATACCCAGTTAATTGAGATTTTCTCAGCGTGTTTTTCATCCACCATCTTGAAAAGGTCAAATTTCATTCTAACAATCCAAGCTTTAACTCATCACACGGACTTAGACCACACACACAGCTGAGCACAAACTGTTGTCTATTTTGTATGGCCAATGATGAGCTTAAAATTGCTATATACATTCATATACTAGATTATTGGCGGTCAGATCTCCTACTCGATTCAATTATCGAGCGTAATCAAACTAGTCACATAAAGAGGAACGTATATTTTGTAAACAAATTTCCTTAAGACATACGCGAAATCGTACGATGTAAGATAACAAGATAGTTCATCGTACGTTTTTTGTAATGTGTCGGAGCGAAAACGGCGAAGGGGAAACAAATGAAAATATAATGTTATGCTGAATTGCCTGACCCAGTATTTTTCGGTGCTAAAGGATTCAAAAACGATGGCTAATAAAATCGATCAGGCTTGATAACATATTTTCAGATTTTTTCTTATCTAGACGCCACGGTTCATTGAGCTGGTTTATTACCAGCACACCGGTGTCTACGAAAGCACAAGCCTGATCCAGGCAGTGGCCCGCACAATCAGAGACTTTCCGTGGATTAGGATACTGTCGGGTTGCCCAGATATGGATGAGAAACTAAAACAAATTAGAAAAGGCAATAAGATTCCAGCGTATTTTTACACGCAGCTCAATATCAACAATGAAACGCAAACCTGTAATAATTCGGGTTCTAGAAAGATAACATGTGAACGGTTCGAACGATAATATCTTAAAAAGCATTAGAAGATGAGCATCGTCAGCGACTATGAAACGATACTCAATTCGTCAACGTCGGTCAAAGGAGCTCAGAGTGACGAGGACTTGAATTGGAACGGTTGTCACGAAATCGAATGACAAATCACAACGAAGTGACGTCCGGTACAGACATGTCGGCGCAGTATTGTGAAAACGAAGTTTACGGTTTTTCTTATTTATGTGGTTTTCTGTTGTGTTGTGGAATTTGTGTATCAAAGTGGTTAAGGTTAGAAAGGTTTCCTTCAGGGATGATTCGGCACGCAATCCAACAATGGGAAATAAATCAGAGGGCAGACATCATTCGTGTTGAATCGAGTGCCCTGAAACCTATGTGAACAGATTAACCGACGTTAGAACAGAGAACACAATTCGGCCTAGACAGGCTTGACATAATCACCCACCACTTACAACACGACTGAAGCTTCTGCCTCATCCGATAAGAGAATGGATTCAATGGGACCGTTTCAAAAATCCTTTGCGACAAGCTCATCCTTATAGATACGCGCCGGTGACTAGTTTGGAGCTGTACGCTTGGTTTTAAGTTTTCGCGCATGCAGCACAAACAGACGTAGCGCAATGGACTCTTGTTTGAGCCATAATTACCCAAGTCTCGGCCTAGTCAGAGAGAAGTAAAATATACACATACCTCCTGAACGAAAATCACCCCAGTGGCAATGTTCCGAAAACATTTCGCAGCTAACTTATCATGATAGATGCGCGCTGTTCCGTTGGCGTTAAGCTTGCACATAAAGTTGCTAATATTCTCAATGAATCTTAATCTATCCATTGATTCAGTATAGTAATCATGAAAAACACAGCTGATATTAATCGGCCAATAAGCGGAGGGGGCGGATATGTTCACAATCTGATTAACATGCATAAACTCTTGCGTGAGCAAGCATGCTAACCGGTGCTCGGACGTTGATCGTACTTACACACACCCACAAAACAAATAAAGTATCTTAGAGTATGCACGGGAGTTCGCCAATTGTATGTGAATTCGCGAACTCAGAGTCTGAAAATGGCCTGTGCATTTCTTAGCCATCTGAAGATTACTTAGGTAAATGCAACTTAAACCAAAACCATGTTCCTATTAACACCCTTTGGAATCAAGGATTCATGGATGATGCTTAAAAAGCGATCACATTTAGAACATTGCCGGATTAGGCTATGAATGAAAATGTGAAAACTAATAGTAGATAATGAATAGAGTATATCAAATTTATCGATCATGAATAATGTACTTCTGCATAGATAAGTCCAATTTCGCTTTAAATATCGCCAGGCAAAGAGAGTCAACCACATGTTGAGGTTGGGAATACAAAAGGAATTTTGCTCGTACGTCAAAAATGACGACGAAAATCAATACGGTAACTTGGGATATAAAGGGATAGGGTATGTCCACGTCTCGCTTTCTCGTCGCACACTTCAAACAGTGTCTTAGTGGATGTACTAAGTACATTGTACTTCGGTAGACACAATTCTATGGGTCAGAATAATATCGCGTCGTACTCTCCTTTATGTAAAGTTACATAGACCCAAATATCACAATCCTTCGGTTTACAGAACACTGCGAAGACCCATCACTAACTTTGTTACTCTGTGATAGATTTTATCAAATAAAGCAACATCTTTTCGCAGCGTAAATCTCCGACTGAGCGGAACCTACGCTAGATTTTGTTCAGATAATATTGGGTGCCATGAAGATTTTACTCTGGAGTGGGATAATATTTGTGCTGTCTAACATGTGGTTACTGCAAACAACTTGGTAGATAATCAACAAATTTATAAAATCATTAATAAAGTAATGAATACAAAATAATGCAAGACCGTCCAAATTATACGAAATAACTTACAATTTATTTTCGGTGGATCAGGACAGAATGCCAAGACCTGCAACAGAAACAATACGAATCAGTCACAGGCCTGCTCTCAACGAGATCAAGAATGTTCTATTTCACGATATACCATATAAATCTCGATAGGTTCCATTTAGAGCAAAAATAAGAATTGCCGCACCAAACCCATCTATATCCTTGTATTACTTTTCAAGAAAATAGCATGAATGATAGGTAAACTTTTCAATAGACAGTGGTAACATATTACGAATCGAAACCAGATGATAAATGACTCGGTTTAGAAACACGAGTAGATTTTTATTCATCGAAAGCCACTGTAGACAATCTGATATCTGTATGATAAAGAAGGGATCAATCCAACGTTTATGGCTGTGGTGCCGCCGTGTGAAGATCTTAAGTCAGACATTAATGCCAGTTTCAATTGATTCAAAAGTACCGTTATTATGCACAAAAGTGCTCATTTGCATGAATTTCCATCACACACCGGTTTCGTGCTGATTGCATTCACCATGTAGGGACAATACTATCAGGATCCTCGTGCACTTCAAACAGCGGAAGAACGATAAACAAGTTGCGCTTGTAACCCGCTGTTGGATAAGGTTGGCACGACCATCCTGTCTAATCACGTGTTCCCATACACATGTAGATGGGATAAAACTCATAACATGCACAAAAGTGCTTAGTTGTATGCATTTCAATTCATTTCGAAGGGTGTGTATGATGTAAATGCATGCAAATAAGCTTTTTTCATGCATATACGTTTTAACCCATCTACAGTTATTGTGCATTTGGAGCTGGAACTTAAATGTTTACTGGATATATCTCAACGAATCTGTAAATTTTCGAGTTAATTGCTTCAAACATATTCCCTCATCCGTAGGATTTCGCGCATTCGCATCAACTTAAAATTTTGCAGATGAATCCGCTGTTAGTAACCTGGCAACCTAAACATATGCCAAAAGTCAAACATGAAATAATGAATGTCTACCTTCGCACTACGATGGAGTATGCGGTAGAGGTCTGGGCTCTTTGGCTGATAAAAGATATTGCTCTCATTTGATATAATCTATCATAAAGCAACAAAGTTAGTGATGCGACTTCGCAATGTTCCGTATACCGAAAGATTGCGACGTCTGGGTCCATGTGACTTTACCCAACGGAGGATACCACGCGATGTTATTCTGACCTATAGAATTGTGTCTACCGAAGGACATCCACTAAAACACTTGCTTGATGTATGTACCGAATTACGGAATGTTATTTCAAGGTCATCAAAGAATGAATGAGGTTAAAAAAATCCAAAGTTACAATCGTGTCTAATGATCCCAAAATGATTCCCCCTATCACGATTGACTCTTTATATGATTCTTCGTAAATTCAAAACTAGAAGTCCGTTACATACACCGAGTTCAGATTCTAAATTTAATCGATGAGCTTCTTTCAATGAAGCTTTGGTTGGTGAAGAACAATTTGGATTATTACGAATGAAACTAAACCACGGGATTTCAGTATCCATTTTGCCATCAAGTCGTGTAGGCGGTAGCCCCTTTAACTACTCCATATAATCGTAAATATCAACAGAGATACTGGAGCACGTGCTTTTGCGGTCTTTATGGGAAGTGTGAAATACATTGAATGCGAAATTTTCATTACTTCTTACTCACATTTACTGAGAGTTACCCACATCTCCCAATGAAGACCTTTCCGTGTGAGACAAATTGGCTAACCCGACAGCTTTCTTGCTGTCACCATTGTCATGATATCTATACACCAGACATTTTCGGCATAAAGGGAACTGTTGCTTTTATGACAAATATACAAGCTTCGATCATCGGAGTCATTTATGCACTTGACTTTAGCAATTCTGGAAAACCAAACTCATGTTTAATGTGACTTGGACCAAAAACTGAATTGCAAAATTTCATAATCCAAACATCCAAATCTTCCAAATATCATGAGTCAAGCCTGGATCAGGCTTGTGCTTTCATACATACATACATAGTAAGGAACGGTTGATTTCATACGAAATGTGTTCGACAAAAATAACAAAAGCACCTCGAGTAGAAGATGTTCTGATAACAACTCACCGCACACACATTCTTCGGGGTCAGAATCGCCACCGTTGAGAATGTAAAATCAATAAGGTTGGTTGAAACTCGGAGACACTAAACAATGTATAGGAACACGTGACAATGGATTATCGATTCGAATCATTGTGTTTTTGGTCAAGTTACAATCAAGAACTCAAAATATATACCCGTAAATAATGTGAATTTTTTCATCAGCCTGGTGCATTCTGAGAAATATAAAAAAATAATTCAGTAATGTTGACTATCATAGTGCTTTACGGTTGAGTTTTAATTCTTTTTCTGTCTAACTCATATGTTTTTTATACAAAATAGCCACATTCAGAACTCAGAACTCAGAAAATTGTATGGTAGAAAAAGCATTAAGCTTAACAATAACCATTGGATGACAAGGTATATGGAACATAAAAATATATAAAAAATATGAAATATCTCGAAAATCATGCTTTTCAGCTTAGGATTGATCAGGTGAATGAAATTTAAGCTTGATCTTTGTTAGTACTGACACCCTTGGTCTGGCGAAGCTTCTGAGTCAGAAGCGAAACGTTACCAATAAACTACTCTCACCGATTCATGACAAACTTTCTTTTTTCATGATTATGTTTCCCCGATCGGGCACGAACATTTTCCATTACATTGTGTAAACTATGTTACGAAATATTCGAGCAGCATTTAATGCTAGAATTTATATTTTCTCGACAAAATCACATTCTTTAAAAAAAAACTCTGAATATACAAGCAGATTTTAAGACCAAAACTGTAATGCTTAGCTGCGTTTTGCGTGGTAAAACGTAACGCTTAGTAATCTTACATGCGTATATATGCAACGTATATAAACCGGACACATTATAATTCTATACTATCGGAAATACGTAGATTATTATCTTCAGAATCAGCAAATTATAGACCTGTAACCGTGTTAACCGCCCTATCCAAAGTGTTGGAAAGGATATTGGAGACCAAAATAATTACATACCTTTAAGAATATAGGCTATCTTTGGGAACACACCACGGCTTTATGAATGGATGTTACTGCTATACAAACTCCTACTTGCAATTGAAAATTGAACTCTAGCTGTAAATGCTGAGGATACCATTTATGTATACTACTTGGATATGTATTAAGCCATTCACTGCTCGAACCACAGTATACTCTTGCAGAAGCTGGAACGCTGTGGTATCGCTGGCAGACTATTAGCCTGGCTAGAAAATTACATGGCTGATCGGTAGTTGATCAACTAACGCTTCAGTTGTGCCCTTAATACTTCAAGAGGTAGGACGGAACATGCACGAAGATCCATGCAAGTACTGATCGTAGGCTCAAGCTCACGGTATTCAATACATTCACCTGAGCATTTTGAGTTAGTGTTTGAATATGGTCTACTGTCAATAATAAATTTTAATTAGCAATCTTTTCCAGTTAGATGCGTTCATTTTAATTGATTTTACTCTTCGAATGAGCATAGCCATGCAAACAAATGAACGTCTAGCAATTCCCAATGTATGGTGCAGATATATTTATTTAGGTTATTTAAATTTAACTAAATAAAATCTGTACATAGCTGTCGGATACTTATTTTACTATGCGTTATTTAAAAGAGTTCAGTGCATGTAATTTCTGAAACGAAGCTAAAATAAATTAAGAAAATACCACTGTTAAACGCTTGTGTCATATTCTTACGAAAGTTGTTCATATCAAAATAATCATTAACTATAAAGTCTGTTTAAAATTTCCGCTAACGTTGTTTTACCACCTTCGGTCAATGCCAACCTTGAACGTACAACATAATGCACAATAGAGCATACCTCAGATTGGAAAATCCCAGTATTTGCACATATCTTTGACATTTTAGTCAATAATGTTTCCTTGGTACCGTTTGTGAAGAAAAGCTTTTTTCCAAGTATCATCACAGTTTCACAGGCTTTGCATTCTTTGCATTGAATCAGATTAGAATAAAAAACACAATTTACGTATGAAGCCTTCGTTTGATTCCGTAGCCTCAATGACGTAGTTGAAATGCCCACTCTAGAAAGAAGCATAAATGTTGAATGGAAATCTTCCATTTACAAATAACAAGCAAATGATATTACGATCTGTCCCAAAACATTTCATGAAGATGAATTAACTGAACCTATTATAATAATTAGCGAAACGAATATGAGGTCACCGAATACAAAACCGAACCAAAAATGCTCATTTGCATGCATTTCCATCACACACATACACACTTCCCACGACCGGTTTCGTGCTGTTTGCACTCATCGGGTAGGGACAGTAGGATCAGGATCCGCGTGCACTTGAAACAGTGTTGGATTGGAAAACAAGTTGTAATTGTATGTCACTGTTGGATAAGGTTGGCACGACCCAACTGTTCAATCACATGAGCCCACACTCAGGTAGACTGGGCTTGAACCCATGATGTTGAACAAAAAAGCTCAATAGCATGAATTTCCATTACACACAGGCACATCCCACGACCGATTTCGTGCTGTTTGCACTCATCGGGTAGGGACAGTAGGATCAGCATCCGTAAGGATCATGATCGATCCTGATCTTACTGTATTACCACGATCGTTTTCACTGCGCAATGGTTTCTTATGCACGATTTGAGCTGTAGGATACCATGTGATGTTGCTTGCGCCTGAAATCGGGAAAAATTGCATCCTTGGTTTAATTTACCGCGCAATCACCTCATCGGACGATCACAACGAAATGTTGCTAGAAATAATGTGCATCGCAGGAAATCTGACCGAAACCCAACTACTCATAATGAGTGATTTCAACCCTCCGCAGCTTCACACCAATATATTGCAAACGTAGTAATCAGTTGAGTACCAATTCCGTGAGATGAATAATCTCATTCCCATAAAAATAAAGTTTGCAATAAATCGGTTATAGTAAGTTTTTCGATATACTTGTATGCCACTGTTACATGGGGTTCGTACAACAAACCACAATATTCCGACACAGAATCACAAAGTGATTCTTGGTCAAGCACTCAAAGCGCTTATGGATGACCAAGGTAATGTGTTGCTCACATCCCCATCCTTTACACTCCACTACCGGTTTCTGGCTGTTTACCGTCGTCAGGTGGAGACAGTAAGATCAGGTTCAGTGAGCATTAAAACAGTGGTAAAGTGGTAAACAAAGTTATACTTGTATTCCACTGTTACATTACTTTGGTTACCCATAAGCGCCTTGAGTGCTTGACCAAGAATCGCTTTGTGATTCTGTGTCTGAATATTGTGGTTCGTTGTACGAACCCCATGTAACAGTGGCATACAAGTATAACTTTGTTTACCACTTTATCACTGTTTTCAAGGCTCACTGAACCTGATCGTACTGTCTCCACGTGACGACTGCAAACAGCCAGAGACAGAAAAACCGGCATCGAATCAAGGAATCAAGATTTTCTGGTAAAAAAAAGAAATTGGCTTCACAGGTCCCCATTGGATGAAAACTATTACAAAAAAAATAAAAAAGGGGATGTGAGGAAACACATTACTTGATATATATTATATATATATATATATATATATATATATATAATATATATATATACATATATATATATATATCTTATATAAATATCGACTCCCCAAGGAGTCGTATCAGTGCACTCTAGGGAGGATATGTCAAGAAGCGATTTCACTGCGTTGTAAGCTGATTGACACAATCCTGATTCGCGTCAATATGCCAAAATTCATTGAGATTCATTCCATTAATGATGCTCCTAGACTCTGATTAAACCATCAACAACCATGTGAACAAAAGTTGAGTCCAGTCCGTAAAAAATAGAGAATAACACCGGGATGATTTAAGATTGTGCGAATTGATTATGTAAATATTTGGGGAAAATTTGCACTACATGTTAGGATGCAAGAAACTGGTCAGGCGTTCATGCTAAAAATTCTATCCAATGTATTGTAGTTTCAGCAAAGTACTGACTTTTAAAGTGTCAGACGGGACCCAATCATTCGTCATGGCATCGGTAAACATTTTGCTAGTTAAGGAAGCAAAAAGCAGGTCAAGGTTTTTAATCGTCGTACTATATTTCAGTCACCTAATGCTGATACTAAATATATTACAAAATGTAAGCCTTGAGAAAAATTCAATTATTGTAGGTCATGGTTGTTCTCCGAGCTTGTATGTTCGATTGCGTACGCTTCGTCATCAAACTAGATGACATCATCAGCGAAGCTTTTTTAGAAGCAAATTGGCGATGGAAATCATTCAAATTTACCTGTTGCGTTGCGAGATCATCTAGATGAGAACAACAATGACTTACAATCTGGTACCTGAGCTGTTGGTCTCCTTCGGTCGATGTCGACCATGGATGTATATCACAATCGCATGAATTTTCATGTTCTACAGCTTTTTGAATGACTAAATAGTCCGATTTGGGAGGAACAATATGTCCCGCAGCGATTTCAACGGTAGTCAAAGTTTCGAAACTAAGTTCGATTATTTCTCGGAAAAGAGAGTGTTTATTGATATAGAACGGCGGCTTGACACACATTACAGCACACGCGATATAGAATTGTTAAATCGCATTGTTAAGCGTATGACCGGCCAACAACGTGAATGAGACATGAATTTTTATTTAATTGGATTTTTCAAAAAAGTTTGTTCATTGTAATAACAGTTATGCATTTTACGCATGTGAGCCACAGTCTTAGCCAAGCTTGACGGTGTTCAATTGTGTTTCAGAACACATAACTTAGGCCTCGCTTACATTACTTGACACACTTCTTGACATTTTATAAGCTGCTTACTGGTATCGTTAAACAGAGTTTAGTCATCAGATTTGATGCTCACATCCCCGTCCCTTTAGTCACGTTTTCTGCCCTGAATCTCACCCTTCATCTGACCAAGAAGCGAAACGTTAGTGAAAATTGGCTCTAGCAGATTATTTACAGTTTGCTCTTCTTTAAAGTGCACATACGTCCTCAAGAAGAACACTAAATATCCACGTCAGTGATGCATGTGAGTTACGGAAAGTATGAAAAGTTACCGGTTACTCTATGGCCTTGTTACGCTTGTGGAGCTTCTTTTCGTAGACATCCGTCTGCGGAGTCGGATATTTTCAAAAATTTATATGTAAAAACACGGTTTCCACACACTAACTGAAACGGAAACTTCGTAGTATTGGCAACAAAGCTATGCGTAATCGTTAACTGTCTAGTTATAATGCACATTGCAAGCACAGAAGCCACCAGAAGTGTAACGCAAAGCCTTTACAAACAAGCAGGCTTTGACATCACATCCTATATACATTTTCGTGCTGTTTTCACCCATTAGAGAAGAATCAACGTATCTTTGAGCAATGGTAGACAAAGCTTGAACTTTTGAACACCACGAAACCGGTCGTGGTACATGTGCGTGTGGGCTTTCACGTGTTTGAACAATTGGGTTGTTCCAGCCTTATCAAACAGTGTCATCAAAATTAGGATTTGATTCCAGACAATTTAACCAAGGCAATTTTCTCCAAATCCATCATTACATCCTTTCTAATTCACTTACGCCTATAATAAATTAAATAATGATATTGACGAAGCCATTCGATACGTCAAGGCTTATCGATTGTCAGTGTTCTGGCTCACGAATAAAGTGCACCCAATCCCATTGGCAGCGTAATTTTTATCAGATTCATAAATAGCGGTTGAAATAGAAAAATAGACGATTCATTAAATATTCACTAGGTTGTCATTCGACATCGAGGCAATTACTGAGTTATCGGAACTGTCTTAAAAATTCCAAAGAATCTTAGAACATAAGTTTCAATATGTGGACTATTGTTGGTGTATTTTGTCGTTTTGTCCTCCTTCGGTCGAATAGGAATATATCACAAGCGCTTTTCGCAGCTTTTTGAATGACTGAACAGTCTGATTCACGAGTGACAATATCTCCCGCAGCGATTATAGCAATAGGCATTACTCGGTCGGTCGGCGTCAGTTGCACGCCGGCGGCGTGATCTGCGTTCAGCAGCCAAAAGCTCTATCTGCTCCTCCCCAGCTTGCAGACGACACTTTACACAAGGCCTCCAATATGAGCGGTCAACAGCAAGTTCTTCTTAACTCGTGGGATCAATGCCAAGAGTTTTCATATCTCTTTTGCAAACGTCTTTGTACCGCAAGTGCTGTCTGCTCAATGGCCAACATTCTAATAACAACGCACCCTAGAGCAGATCTTTTGGAATACGACCATTCTGTAGACAGCCAAGCAACCACAGGGGGCGCTGACGTAATAGGGTGAACAAGCTCTGTAGACCAGCTTTGAAAGCACTTCAGCGTTAGTCACTCTGTCCATCCACGATATGTTCAAGATACGATGGATGCTTCGTAGATGGAAAGCATTCAGCTTCTGTTCGTGTCTTGCGTGGGTGGTTCAGGTTTCACTGCCGTACAGTAAAGCATTTAGTACACACGCGCTGTATACCATCATCTTTGTCTTTACAGTCAGCTTGCGGTTACCCCAAACACGAGAGTTCAATCGGGACAAAATGACAGCTGTTCTGCCAATCCGCTTACCAATCTCCGTGTCTAGCGAGAGGTTATCCGCAATGGTTGACGGAATCCCATCAACCATAATGATATCCCGTGACCAGCAGCTGTGCGCACCATCAATTGAATTATTTACACACAATCTAGCCGAAGGAGTGATGCAAGCAAAGCGAAAGATTGGGAATTTTCACCTATTTTCAAGGACGGTAGTCGTTCACGTCCTACAAAAGTCTGTCCTGTCACCTTACTTCCAGTGATGTGCAAAGTTCTAGATTGCATAATGAAAGAAAAAGTAGTTCGTCACTTGGAATCGTAAAATATACTATCTGCAGCTCGGCAAATATTTGCAAATCTCATTGATTCCTAAAAAAACTTGCTTGCTATCTGCATATGTCTAAAGCTTTTGACCGAGTTGATCATTTTCGACTACTACAAAAGGTGAAGCAGATGAATATCAGCGGACAATTACTCGTATGGCTTGAAAGTTATTTCACTGAGCGCAAGGCAATTGGCGAATCATCGATGCACATTCACAGGTCATTGATGCCTTTAGTGGCGTACCGCAAGGTTCTGTTCTCGGACCAGTACTTTTCCTGATTTACAACAACAACCCACCACAGACTCTCTCATGCAAGGTGATTCACTTTGCGATGATATTAAAATTTAGACCCGGATAAAATCTACTGCGGACCGTGTACACCTGCAAAGTAATTTAGATGCTATTTATGAGTGCCTGGTGATGTGCTGCAGCTTCTGTAATATACATATTCTTTCGGGCAGCCAATTTTGAGATGGATTGAATCGGAAAAGGATTTCGGAGTCTGGGTATGTGGCAGCCTAAAATTTAGTATTCATTGTGAGGTCAGTAACAAGCGTGCATCCATACTTTTGGGTAAGCGGCGACGGGATTTTCAGAACCTTCTCACCTTGAACGTTGCCCTCAATCATGAAAACCTACATATATCCAAACATCACAAGCTTAAACACCTTTGCTCGAAATCAAAACAATACTGCCTAATAAAATTCACACAAACAAACGTACGAGAAACGAATGCAAGAGCTGAGCTTCCCCACACCCCTTTAAAGAAGCCTTTGGAGTGATCTGATACTTACATACAAAATATTACATACTTCACATAATCCACTAAAACATTTATTCGAATACTTTGAGTCAGACGATATACACGCAATCACTCAGCGACACTACAAATTCCTCATTCCCATATTAGCTGTCGCCGATATTTTTATTCTGTGCGTATTTGTTTCCTTTGGTATGCCCTTCCCGAAATTCTTGTCATCGCTCCCAGCGTCGAAACGTTCATTCGAAATTTGGATACTTATTTGTTGCATAACAATTTAACGACACCTGCGTATTGACTCATGGTAAGTATTCAACTGGACTATACTTGACATTACATGTTTATTTTATACCTTTTATCTGAACGAATATTAACTATGATATGGTAATTGTGAAGCTATGTGCCTTTTGTGACCACAAATTCCTGAATCTCGAAAATATACATCAGTGGCCACTTGTGTCAACAAAACAAAATATCTTTATAGATAAACAAGCGACTTACTATTTTGTTGTCTGTGACATAACCACAAGATCCAATGTCACCTGCACAATAAAAGGATCAAGTTATTGACAAAATAAACTTGAGTTACTCAACACAAATAAGCCACACAGTAGGTACAGCAACATCATTTGCAGCGCCTAAAATCTAGTGAGTCCAAATAGGTGTTAAACATTTTTATATATTCAACTTGTTCAACTTTGAACAGAATCACACGCAACTTGCACAAACGTATCACTTTAGTTATAAAAAACGACAGAGCAAAGTTCACATAGTACGAAACAAACGATTGCACATAGCTTCGTTCATGAGTGTTCAACTTTCGAGTGCGAAATGTTGTCAAGCGCGTCAGGACTAGATAAGAAACATTGCACTGAATCAGTTAGAGCAGATCTTGAATGTTCTCATGTATTCAAAAATCTTTTTGCGTCACGACTACACTGAACACTCTATTGTGTTGCTCACACCTCCTGCACTTTCGCTCTACAATGGGGTTAACACTGAGCTGATTTTTATATCCATCTTATTTCCGTTGGATATATGCAATTTTTGAAAAATTGTGACCTTGAAAAATAAATAATTTTGATTCCTACCAGCGCGGATAGTTCTCTCTCGCGGTAAGGGTGCTGAATGTGAGAGAAACTGTACATAACAGTCTGGATTGATTTCTGTGAGCGGTGAGAATCGTTACCGTTCACGAAAACAAAATCCTTTTCAGCGAGACATACGGTTCATTATACTGCTCAGAATTCTATTCGTTCTGAGCCTTATCTCAACGGATTCAATCAACTCCTTTGTGCACTGTTGCTTGGTTCGAAATCCTGAAGAACAGGTAACTGCCTTTTCTGTGACGACCTTTATCCTCAAATCAAATTGACATTCAATGAGTTATGTTGAGACTCCTTTTTTATTCTGGCATAATATTGTAGCCAACATTCGTAGATCTTCCTACCGCTATGCAGATAACTTTCGAGTTTGGCGGCAGTGGCCAACATGAAAACAAATGAGGAGAATTATATCCACTGCATAGTTTTGTTCCAAGGATTTTTTTGTCGTACATTCATTTTATTTACCACAGTGTATGACACTGAGGCAGCAAACATGCTTCATTTTTTTATTAAATTTACAATGAGTGAATTCAAGGTATTTCAATATAATTCAAGGTTTTTAATGGTCTAAAAATCATCTAGCTTAACAATAACTATATGATGGTGAAAATGATAATTACGTATATTAAAACAAGCTAAGCTATTAGAATAAACTATATATAAGTAGTCGGTAAACTCGTCTAATTTTGTTTCAAACTCATGCACGCTAGTTGAGTGAGTAACGTTAGAAGGTAAACTGTTCCGAGTAAAACAGGCAAGGGCAGATTTTCAAAAATACCTTTTATAGTTTACGCGGGAATCAGGTACCACGAGTGTATAAACATGGGTCGGATACTTCCTCGTATCCGTTGGCGTGAAGAGTCCCTGTAATGGATGGTTTAGAGTGTGGAATATATTGTGAAGTAGGATAAGCTCTCCACTGATTCGTCGATAGGGAAAGTCGAACAGAATCAGGTGAGCTATTCTTACTTTTTAGGGCTTGTTTCTGATGCTGAAAACTAGTTTTGTCGAGCGGTGATAGATGTACACATAAGCTCTAGATCTTTCTTGACTGGTCTCGAGTATCTATTCATGATCTATGAAGAGATCTTCTGCGAAGTTCCATTATAATAGTACAGCTACGAATCAATTAGTTCCATAATGAAACAATTTCAAATAACCTATCGATCGTTTCTGTCTGAATGACATGAATGATAATTAACAAAAAATATTGAAAGTATGGGAGAATAATTTAAGATTTTTGGAGGAAAAATTGGGTGTTGAAAATGATCACAAACTCCAAACGTCGAAATATCACCGACGAATAAAAATGTTCAAAAATTGCTGCACATTGGAAAGGATGGAATGCGAGCTACGTACAGCATTACAAAATACATACATGCACATATATTTCTGGTAATAAATCCTCGTGAGTAAACAGCTTTTCTGAAAGCCATTATATCAGGCATCGATTGCGTGATTAAAAATTGACATATCACCTAAACCCGCTCAAGAGAAAATGATTAACAATTTGATTTCATGAAAAATGTTCACATTTGATTGGGAATCAATTTGTGATTCATTATTTGATCATCTTGGTTCGTTGTAAAAATCCTATTTAACAGTGGCATACAAGTATAATGTTTTTTACAACTTTAGAAATGATTCGAGGTTCATTGAACCTAATATATCTGGCTCCACCTGTTGACGGCAAACAGCCGGAAACCGGCAGTAGAGTGTAAGTGCGGGGGATGTGAGCAACACATTCACTTTGGTCATCCATAAGCTCCTGGAGTGTTTGGCCAGGAATCACTTTGTGATTCTTTGTTTGAACACCGTGGTTCGTTGTACGAACCCTAGGTAACAGTGGCATTCATGTAAAACTTTGTTTATCACTTATCCACTGTTTCAAGGCTCACTGAACCTAATCTTACTGACTCCGCCTGATAGCGGTAAACAGCCAGAAACCGGTAGTGGAGTGTAAGTGCAGGGATGTGATCACAACATTATATCGTTAAAATCATTTTCTATCATACGCACATATAAAACAGAATACCTGCATGAAATTATTTAGCTTCAACTTCCAATAAACACAGAAACTTTCGAAAGAAGTGTAGGATAATTGCGAGTAACCAGTATAAAACATCACGTAATATGCAAGAAAATCTGTGAGGTTTAATCAAGTTAAACCACGCGCAAAGAGAGCGAAGTCTGAACCAAATACCTTAATTGTTTAATAAAAATAGCAGTAGAATAATGTGGTGCGGGATTTGGCGTTAACAGAAGAAGAAGAACAAGAAGAATAAGAACAAGAAGAACCTGAAGAAGAACAAAAAGAAGAAAAAATGGCTTTATTTAAGGATTCGTGGAATCAAGGCCTTATGGTTAAAAAAAATTTAATACTTAACAACACCACATATTGGGGTAGGAAATTCCAAATTATGGCGAAAAATTATCGCCGACAATCAATACGGGAACTTGGGACGTGAAGGGATAAGGTATTTCTGCGCGTCACTTTCCCGTCACACAAATCAAGCAAGTGTTTTAGTGGATGTCCTCCGCTAGACACAATTCGATAGGTCAGAATAATATCGCGTGGTATCCTCCTTTGGGTAAAGTCACTAGACCCAGACTCGCAATCTTTCGGTATACGGAACATTGCGAAGACCCAACACTGACTTTGTTGCTTTGCAGCCAAGGGGCCCAGACCTCCCCTTCATTGTAGGGCGAAGGTAGGCGTTCATTATCCTGGGTAACGTTTCCAGCGAGAATCTTCCAAATATTCTTCGAAAGATACCTAACATCCTGCTGGCCTGTAGATATATATTCTGGCAGTGCACCGTGCTCTTCAGGTTTCCACTAATCCACACTCCGTGATCTTTTCCCAACGAGCTCCATGTCAAGTTTTCAGTTCCCAATCGATGTGTTCAAGGAACATTCTTGCCAAGGTGGACCATCTTACTCTTTCATATGTTGAATGTCATATCATTCATGGTCGCCCAATGTGACACGCTGTTCAAATCCATTTTCAGTTTCTTACAATCATCTGCAGTACTAATTTTAGTTCAAATTTTCATATCACCCGCGAACAGGCCCATTTTGGATGATATGAGGCGGTGGAAAAGCGTTTATGTATATTAGAAATAGGAGCGGGCCTAGCACGGATCCTTGTGGGACTCCGATAGTGGTTTTGAACATTTGGGATATCACTCCGTGTACTTTAACTCGGGTGTGGCGATCTGACAAGCAGTCGCACAACCATGAGAGGAGTGGTTCACATATTCCTGAACGTATCAGTTTTTTAAGAAGCAAATGGTGATTTTCTCTGTCAAAAGCCTTAAATTTCTAAGTAACAACGTTTGTAAGAACTTCTCTCCAACTCCTTCGTCCTATTCGTCTAATGCTAAGAGAAGATTCGTTTTACAAGAGCGATGAGATCGAAATCCATGCTGCGCTGGCGAAAACAAATTACGCAATTCAAAGTGTGCAAGTGTTCCAATACCTTGTCAATTACAGGTAATAATGTGACAGGACGACAATTTGTATCGTCAGATCGGCAGCTTCCGTTGAAGATAGGTGTAATCACGCCGGACTTCCAATCTTTCGGTACCATTCCCTTAAGCATCGAATAATTAAACAGGCTGTAAATCGGTTCACAGAGCTGACGATGACAGAAGTTGAGCACATCCGGTGTGATGTAATCCGTACCTGGGGATTTTCTTACATTTAGTTTGAGAAATTGACTTGCGACATTCTCTGGATTTATCACAATTTCGCCCAATGTCTCGATTCTGAGTCGACTGAATACTCACATCGTTCCACTAAAAAGTTTGGCACGAACATTTTAGATTCAAGAATTAAGAAGATTCAAGAATTTATGGTATAAAAAAGCTCGTAGCTGTACAACACGACTGGATATTCGTATAAGGACAATAACTATATATACAAAATAAATTGAGGCATTAGGAAGATCGACAGTTTTGCAGTTACAAAAAATGTCATTTATTGTCGCGGTATGATGAAAAAAATATTTGTTTGGAAAAAGATCATGTTATATAAACGGGATGTAGGGTGGAATTTCTACGCATAAATATATCCAATTTGTTTCTGAAAATCCTTTCACTAGATGATTGACAACATCTGACGGTAGGAGTTCCGTAAGAACAACGCGCACGAATAGAGACCGACGGCCATGTGGAATATCAAATGCCAGGGTGAGTACGTGTGACATGCTTGACCGGAGGAGAAATAGATGCCTCAGAGTGTGCGCCTTGGAGTTCATTATTTTGTAAGTTAGGATTAGATCAAATCTAACCCGTCTGCGAAGCGCATTTGCGGTTTACAACGCGGTCTCAGTGAGTTTTCTTTATTCTGGACGGCAAAAATACCTGGTTTGACTTTCGCTTTCGCGTTCATTATTTTGCATAGTAACTTAGGGTTGCGTTCCATTTTCGACAGCAACATCAATTGGTGCGCTTCCTTATCCTCTCGAATAAGTGCAGTCACTTTGTTGCGTAACATACGGAAATGTTGCCAAGAAGTAGACGTATTGTTGGCTTTATGCTGTACCCACGCTGCTCGCTTCAGTGCTATCCACTTTTTTGTTCTGCTGCGGACAACAAACGAAGCTCATGTTCGGATCTTCTAGGAACGATCCGCGAGTTCTCGTCTATATTCAGTTTCAGAAAATCTACAAGTTCGTTCCATTGCGAGTCAGGACTTATCTGGTCCATCTGCCAATGCTTAATCTGCACGAGCGATTTACTCAGGGCCAATTTATTAACCACCCCATTCCTAGCAAGAAATTGATGAGTACTGCAGACATAGTCGAACACAAGCACTGCATGATCACTAAGACCCAGAGGAGCCTGGAATCCGATCGCTTCGACATATTGTTCTTCCGGTGTTAACACCAAATCCACGACGGCTGGACGGTCAGAACCTCTTCTCTGAGTGCTTTTGTGAACATGGTTCTATAAAGGGACTGAATCTAGTACCTCTCTAAATCGGTATTCTAGCGTTTGTGGGGAGTGAACATCTCTGAGATAAAGTGTAGGCAGGTTAAAATCGCCCATAATAAGTATTGTTGCTTGCTGAGTGCGAGTCAAGCGCTGATGCACTTGGATCAACCGTTCGTTGTACGGTTCCGTAGATGATAACCACACCAATCATGCAAACCTCATCAGACATCAAGCTCTCAAAGACCCGAATTGTAATCATCGAAGGTCAATTCTAGGTTTTCATTGGCCCATTGGAGGCTATTATGACCTAAAGAGCACGCCGACCACAAATTCTCTCTCGGTCGTTCTTATCAAATTCGCAGTGTGGAATGTGATATTCTCCATTTCAGCATTGTAAGAATCCATGTTTCCTGTAATGGAAATAATGTCGGATGAGTAATACGAGCATATCTCGGTTAACTCCGCTAATTGGTTAGAAAGGCTTTGCGCATTTGTATGTAAACATCTTATAAAGTTTGTACTGGTCAAATTATGAAAGGTTATGAATGGGCCGACACGGTTAGAGTCGGAATCAGACAATAACGAATGTCACTTTTTTGGAGCGAAGCGAAGTGCGAAGCGAATTTTCGAAAAGCCCTAACTGCTCTTCGCAATGGCGAATAGTATCAAAGCGAATATCCGAAGTGCACTTCGCCATAACGAATATTAGCGAATAATCTTCGCTCAACTTCGATGTCCCCCAAAAACTTCGTTTTCGACAAAAAACCTTGCTATAAATTGCTATAATTCGCTAATATTCGTTTAAATTCGCTATTCTTCGCTGAAATAAAACGAATTCCGAAATAAATTATTTTTTGATCATGAAAGAACTTTTATTTGACAAGGGAGGAGTTTTTCATGAGCTTTGGAATTGGAAATATACAAAACCTTGTTCTCTCAAAGGAAATTAGGCTCCTCCTCTGAGTCGATCTCTGAGACCGGGGTTCTGGACCTGGACCTGGTGCCGGAACTTGTCCGGCTGCCTCCAGTCAGAGGGGAGTAGGCCCCCGCCGTGAGCTCCTGGGTGTCGACAAACTCAGGTCCCCCTGGTTGGAGCGGCTGGTCCACATGTCACTGGTGAATCCAACTCCCATGAGGTTGGCCAGGTCCTTGGCGAGCTTCTTCTCCATGGCTTCCTCGACATTCTTGAAGAGGAGGGTACAGATGTGCCTGGAGAACATGATCTGCCTGGGGATGTTGATCTTCGGGTCCAGCGACTGAGAATACCTGAAATAATAGCGAAGTTAATAGCGATATATCCAAATTATAGTGATTTTTAATCGAAAAATAGCAATATATAACAAAGTATAGCGAAGTTTAAGCGAAGTATAGCAAAGTAAAATCGAAATTATCTTTCAAGTAAGAAGGTAACAACTTGTAATTGTAAATTTGTCATTTTAAATACCTGATAAAGTGGCGATTCTCCACATGGCTGAACGAAAGGTTGGCACCGGCAAGGTAGGCCATGATCTCCAGGTTGGTCCTCAACTGGAGAGGACTCGTCGGGTTGTACTTCTTGGGAGCGCTGGCGCTGCCGCCGGACTTGTAGTACTGGGTGATCGGGGTCACTGAGAGCCTTCTTGAAGAGGTTTTGGATGACTCCCCGATCTTGACTCGCCCAGAGCTGGACTGGGACTGCTGCTGCTTCTTCTGGAAAAGAAAAGAAAGAAAAACAGTTGAGCTTCATTTCCAACAAACTATTGCAAAGTATAACGATGTTCACGCACAGTATTTGGAAGTACTAAGCGATCTATAACAAAGTATATGGCGAGTTATTGCGAAGTATAGCAAAGTTTAAACGAAGTATAGCGAAGGTTGCGTCAAACTGAGTCTAACTCACCTTTTCAGTCTCCAACTTGGCCTTCTGGTTTAGAAAATGCTTAGAAACGTCCGGATGCTTCGACATGATGTGGCCGACCATGCCTTGGGGGGTTCCCTGAGGCCGGGCGATGGACTGGCCACAATCCTCGACTTGGCAAATAGCTCGAGCTTCTCTTTCCTTCGCACCTTTCTTCACAGCCTCCTTCTTGAAGAAGTTCCAGATCGGTGATCTGGTAGGCTTGTGCCGGTAGGTGGTGTGATGAAAGTCGTCAACATCATCATCATCTGACGGCGGCGGAGACCTCTTTCTTGAGGACTTGGGGGTCCACGGGTCTTTGGACGGCAGCTTGACGTTGAGGGTCGGGCTCCTCTTGGACTTCTTGGCCGAGGCCGAGTCTTTGTCCTTGTCCGACTTGTGGTGCGTCTTCGGGGGGCTCATGATGAGACTATGATGAGACAATCAAATTTTCATCCCATTTATAGTCCTCCAACCACGCACGCAAAAGAAACAAACGCCCAGGCAAGGCGGCAAGCACCCACGCAGAGCGGCAAACACCCAAGCAGATCAAAACACCCACGCCCTTCGCATCCGGCCACACACCTACGTGAATACATTTAAAATATTAAAGTACAAAAAAGTACAACCCTTTGTCTACTGACGGTAACTCTAGTTACCACCTCAAATGTTAGCTTATAGCAATTAAACAAGCAGTCGGTTGCTCAGAAGCTTACGTCGGTACCTTCAGTCACTATCGGAGTGCACTTGTCTGGCGGTGTCTGTCATCTGATCCTCGCAGGACTCTTTTTAGAACCAGTCGAGTGTCAACAAGTGTCAACATCAAAAACAATTGCCGTAGACAAAGGGTTAAAATATTAAAGTACAAAAATGAACACTTCGCTTTTAGCGAAGACTTCGCTAATATTCGTTTACGGCGAAGTTTGAACTTGCACTTCGTTTTAAGCGAAGCGAAGTATATCGAATTTTTAGCGAAGTTTTTTGCCCTTCGCCATGGCGATAGCGAAGCGAATATTCAACAATATTCGCTTCGCTTCGCAACTTCGCTTCGCTTTAAATCCCAAAGCGA
>JACCGJ010006077.1:0-15480 GCA_013407085.1 Atriophallophorus winterbourni
AGGAAAAACCATCACAAGAAGATAGCCCTTCGACCCCACCCACACAATCTATGAAGACCAGTGACGTTACACCCAATCGACCCTCACCCATCCTGTCTACTCCTTCATCTCGTCAAACACGTACCGGCCGTAGAGTGAGGTTCCCCGCAAGACTGGTTGAATACATGCCATAAACGGTGTATCGAGCGTCGATCCGTTGACTCACGCTCTAGAGGGAAGTTATGTACTAACTTGTAATTTGACTTTTTTTCAATTGTACTTCCATTTCCATCTATGTTTGTTTTAATCAACGATTATTCTTCCGCTCGCGTTCCTCTTCTGCATGGTTTCCGTGGTGCTGTATTATTGCGTGTTTGCGAATCACGACGGTTAACAGCAAAATTGACTTGTCGCCACATTTTTCAGCCTCGTCAATTATAATTGCCGATCAACGCGACGCACAACCGGAGTTTGGAGCTGGAATATGTTTGGTGTTGGACATTGAATTTTCCACTTAAGCGTGAGTTCGGTATTCGTTGTCCTGTTTTCACTATAACATTCCCTGGTTAGATATTTGCCAACCCGACACTACATAATGGGTGAGCCCGCCTTTCTTCCATTTTTTTTCGCTAAGAACTCCCATAATTTTTTTTCAATTTTGCCACAATGTCGTTTGAACACACCGAATCGCAATTGAACGTTATCGCAGGCAACACTCCATCATTCGACCCTGCCAACCCACATGTCTGGTTCATCGAGATAGAGGGCATGTTTTGTTTCAGACGAATCACGAAACAAGAGGTCATGTTTCTTTCGTACAATCACAGTTACCGTCCTACATAGCGAAATAAGTATTAGACGTTTTCGTCCCCATGCCCTCCATTTCGCCTTATGACACACTGAAGGCTGCGGTCCTCAAGCTTACTATGGCTTCTGATGAAGCTAGGCTAAAGCAGCTGCTGGCTGGTGTAGAATTCGGCGATCGAAGTCCTTCGCAGCTTTCACGTCAGATGCGTTCCCTGGTGGGCATCACAAAGTTAGACGATTCCGTCCTACAGCAACTTTGGCTGAATTGCCTGCCATCCTTGCCGTGTCTGTTGACAAAGCTTGTATCGACACATTGGCTGAACTAGCAGATAAAATCCACGAGCACATCGACAGAGCCAACATTACTCAAGTATCAGGAGAGAGTAACCTCTCAAAGTTGAAAGCTACCGTGGCCAAGCTGACTAAGGAACTCTCATCCTTACAGCATACCATTTCCATCATAGAACGGCCCAAAACCTCTAAATTTAGATCTCGGAATCGATCTTGGAATAGAAGCCATTCTCTGCATAAACGTTGACCAACGTAATGGTACCTGTAATGCACCTCAGATTTAAAGTCTAATTCGGACCGCTCCTATGCTGCTCGGTTCTGTTGCTTTTAATATGTCGTTTCGCACGGCAAAACCAACTCCATGCAGTCGAGGCTCATCAGAACCTCTTTCTTCTCAAAAGAATGTGTAATCTCTTTCTGTTAGCTTACCAGTGTCTGGTAATCGCGTCTTTTGTAAGGCAGCTACATCGACATTCAGCCTCTTTAGCCTATTGTTAATCACGGCGGACATTCTTACGCCTCTGATATTCGAGACGTCGTCATGAAATCCTGGAAGCATGGACCGGACGTTCCAGGTTCCAAGTTTCAGAACTGACATTTGTTGTTTAGTATTTCGATTCGCCGGTGCGAAAAATACAGTCTTCTTGTCGGTTGATTCCTAATCCCCATACACACAATGAGGACAGCAGACCGTGGCGAGACGGCACCTTATTGACTGGGGGCTGCCCAGCTTGAGGCAAGCGGTAGCCGTCCAATGAGACCTGTAAGTCTCTCCGACCGTCGGAAGCAGCCCCAGGCGCTTAGCTCTACGCCAGTCAAGCCATAGCTTTTAACCGGTATCTGCTGCTTTTCGTGCTATTTTCTGTAGAAGCGGAATGGAGTGTCCTCTCCATGGGTGCGCTGTGATGTACGCCAGGGCAGTTCAATATGCATTTTATTTTCGCTCTTACGACAATCTCAATGCGATTTTCATCCAAATCCTAGTGAAATATACAGGTAGCTATATTGGGTTGCAATCATCAACCAGTACGATTCCTTGGGGAAATGTTGTTTCTAAATTTACTATCACATTTGATCAGCGAACATTTTGCGATGATCACATGCATCGTACCGACCGTTATCACACAGAATGGACCTCAAAGCAGCATTGTAGATGCAGGAGATGCCGTCTACGAATATCGATCTGACACTTCATTCAATACAGGAAACCTTTGTTCACGAAAGCGCTCACTGCAAACAAATTTTCACACTACAATCATTCATATTAACAGGTACTTCGTTGCATTTATTTTTGTAAATTCTGGTCCTTCGCATTATCTTTTAACGCAATCATCGATTGCCACCGCGAGTAAGCTAAAAGTGTTTCATATAACCAGTTTATTAAGGAATGTACCGGAATAATTTTCAATGATATCAAACATATGGTCATTAGGTCACAATCATAAAGGAGTGGGTACAAATTATTGATAATTTTGAGCTTATGAGCATCATATTCGAATTGCTCAGTTGTTCTATGTTTGAAATACGAACACAATTGTTAAATTTATATTATTCGCAAGCATGTCTCACATCAACTATAACATGACAATACTAACTTTCACAAAAAATCTGAGGAACTTAAACCGCATGATACATTTAAAAAATATGGTTTTTGGGACTTAAATACCACATAATAACAAATGAACACATATATGTTCATACCGGTTTTCTTGAGCATAATTCTCCCATTTTTAATCGATACATTATGTTTTAAATCTTACATTCGAAGAGTCACGGTGGTTTCTGGAAGATTTTTTGAGTTATTTTTGATTTCATTTCCGATAGAAATTTTCGCAATTCAGTTTCATGTAATTTTTCCAACAAGTAATCCGCGAAAGCATTCTCTACAATTGATATTCTATCGCAAGCGTAGCGCTGTATATTTTTCAAACACGCGCAATCATGCAACAAAAGATAATGTTTTCAAGAAAGCTCTCACATTCAATGAATATGTTCTCATTCATTTCATTAGGGCATACCAACTGTAAAAAACGTTTTTCGGATCTAATTCAACAATTTTAACATTTAACGAACGAAAAATTATCAGCACATATGACCTTGAAAATGTTAATAATTATTGTCCATTTTTATGCTTTATGTATGCAAACAATTTTTCATAATTATCGATCATGCTTAGCATGCCTTGGAATTCCAAGAATAAAATATTTATTTATTTATTTATAAATGTATGTAATTTTGACAAGATTCAAGCCCTGTTGGATGAATTTATTAACAGGTTTTATCAAATTTCAACACAAGTGTTTTTATCAGATATATGAATTCTCCCTTAACACGAATTTGGATATATTTATGTAGTTCGATAAAATGGAATATACAAATGGGTCCAAATAAATGGGACAAAGTGTGGTATATCTAATTTTGAAGAAACAGTATTGACGAAAACAGGAAATTTGATTATTTTTTTCAATATGGCTCAAACATTCGTATAATTCTATTCGAGCTTGTTTGATCACAAATTGCACCAAATTAAGTGCAATGTCTTTTATGAATGAGAATTGAACTACTAAGATATTGTTCAACCTCAAGCGATTCACGAAATTCTATCGTGCATTGTTATGTTACGACCAGAATATATTGCGGCGCACATAATATAGAACGATTGATTGAAATATTTAGAGAACCACGATTCACTCAAAGGCAATTCATCTTACGTTGTTTCTGAAAGATTTGTTATGAGCGAGACCAAAGTCCTTGGTCAATGGAGTGTATCGCCTCGAATCATCATTGTTGGAAACTGTCAGCTTGAACCAGTACATCATTTCACATATCTTGGTTCAACCATTGCGGATAACCTCTCGCTAGACACGCAAATTGATAAGCGGATTGGTAGAGCAGCTGTCATTCTGTACCGTTTGAACTATCGTGTTCGGGGTATCCGCAAGCTGACTGTAAAGACGAAGATGATGGTGTGCAGCGCGTGCGTACTAAATGCTTTACTATATGGCAGTGAAACCTGGACCACCCACGCAAGACACGAACGGGAGCTTAATGCTTTCCATCTACGAAGCATCCGTCTTATCTTGAACATATCGTGGATGGACAGGGTGACTAACGCTAAAGTGCTTCCCAAAGCTGGTCTACAGAGCATTTTCACCATATTACGTCAGCGCCGCCAGCGGTGGCTTGGTCCTGTCTACAAAATGGAAAATGGTCGTATTCCGAAAGATATATTCTATGGTAAATTGCAATTAGGAAGTCGACCATTAGGCAGACCGCACTTGTGGTACAAAGATGTTCGCAAAGAAGATATGAAAGCTCTTGACATTGACCCTGCGAGCTGGGAATAACTTACTCTTGACCGCTCACTTTGGAGTCAGGAACGATGTGCGAGCTATTGTCAATCTTTAGTTTCAGAAATTCTACAAGTTCATCTCATTGTGAGTTAAGATTGTGTGGTATGTCTGGCTATGCTGAATCTGCACGAGTGATATACTCAGGGCCTATTTATCTAGCCGGCTGTCCATCCCATACAGAGCAAACGAGTGCTGAGTACTGCAAACATAGTCCAAAAAATGTACCGAATGGCCATTGACACTTATTTTAGCCTGAAATCCGTTCGCGTCGACAGATTGTTCTCACAAGTTTAACACCAAATCCAAGACGTAGGGGCGTTCAGAAAATATTATCGGAGTGCATTCGTGAATATGATTCTAAAAATGGACTGAATCTATTACCTCTCTAAATCAGTATTTGAGCGTTTGTGGAGAGTGAAAGTAACTGACCTGAAGGGTAAGCAGTTTACGACCTCCATATTAACTATTGTGGCTTGCTGAGTGCGAGACAAGCGCGGAAGCACTTGGATCAAACTTTTGTTGTAGGTGACCGGTAGACAACACCAATCATGCAAAATTCATCAGACATCAGCGTTAAATAAAACCAAATTGTATCCTCGAGGGGCGAGTATGGTAATAAAAAGCAACACAACCGCCACTTCTCTTTGATCATTTCTGATCAAATTCAAATTGGGAATGAATATCTTCTCACAATAACTTGGAAAGAATAACATGTTTCGTGTAATGGCGATGGTGTCCGGTGAATTGTGCGAGCATATATCTGTTAACTTCACCAAATTGTTTGAATGGCTTTTGGCTTTTATATATAAACATCTTACAATTTTTGGAGAGTTCTAGACATGAATTTTTATCAATGGGCCGACTCGGTTCGATGCGAAATGCTCAAGGTATTTAAGGCTATCGCAGGAGATTCTCTTTAAGCCACACCACTAGGCACCGGTGGCCATTGACAACAGAGTAAACGTAACAAACTCCGGGAAAAATAAGTCAGTTGATAATCGCTACAAAATACGAGGTCAGTCTCATATCGCATGCACTTTTTCGTCACATGACAAGTGACGAACCTCGCATTAGGACTCACGCCATTTGACAAACCCCACACATGAAACCCGATTCGACAAAGACCTGACGCGTGCTTAGATATTTTTGTACTCCGATACTTTTGGATCTAACTATCATACTTGTTACTCCATCAGCGTGATCAAGTCATCTCATCATTGTTTATTTTTTGCTGGATAACTTTTCCAGGTCAACTCTAATCTTGTAAGAAATTGAACGAAATTTATCGAAGGATAGACCCAAGATCATGCTGTTTTTTGCCGAATTCGACGGAAATTAGATTTCGTTTTTTACGAATGTTATTTAACGCGACTATCAATCTCAGGTAAGTTACATAGACGAATGAACATAGAATTTTCGTTACTAATGCATCGTGTATTCAATTTGATAACTGTGCACAATGCGAAAAATCAAAATATGAGTATTGTTTAGTCAACCTCATATCAGGTATTCGCGAAACCGTGTAGTATGTGTTCTGGTTATATTATATGGCTAATTATATTTTCGACACCCAGGGTGACTAGTATGCATATACAGTGGAACCCACCTACGACGAACTCGTTTACAACGAATTCTTGGGTTGAACGAACACACTATGATTTCCCAAATAAATTCATCCTTTGTAAGGCTATTTAATGAACTCATACAACGAATCTGTTCGTTACGAATCTCGCCTTTTACGAACACTGTACACGTTCCCGACAGCTATGTTTGTTCAATAAAGTTCATCTATACAATGAACTCGCTTTGTTTGCCTTTAACACACAACGCTCCATCAAGAGTGGCCCGCAGTGCGCCTAGAATAGAACTGACACATACAGCTCGGCGTGACACAGGCAGCCTAGCCTACATTGTGCTTACTGACTCGCAAGCACGTACGAGAAAATCACGTGCATTCTCTGTGACTGGTTGCTCCGTCTGTGAAAGATGCCAGGAGTTCTCTTGATCTCTGCAGGAGATTTTTAGGATAGAAGGAAGAGATGTCGAAAGAGAACTTGAATTTGTGGAGAGAGAGATTGAGGCGGTGGCGAAGTCAAAACTTAAACAAAAGAGCATCGCCAGCTACTTCACGAAAAAGTGAGATTGGACTGTCAGTGTGTGTGCAAGATGTTTTTACTACTTCGTTTTAGAATAAATTCACTATTAATAAAATGAACTTGGATTTAATGTTGTGATGTGTGTGCTGTGGCATCATCTAATCATCAAATGGATTACACGCATGCAGAAACACACAAAGGTAAGACATTCTTCACTTGTTCACACGTGTACAGAAAACGGCGGCAAAATCACATGTCTGACAATGCGTTTTACTTACAACGAATTCCGCTTTCAACGAACATTTTACTCTCCTTCCAGAGATTCGTTGTACCCGGGTTCCACTGTATATGAAGAAACCACAAACATTATCTTAATTTTTATTCAAAATCATTCTGTCATAATTTGCAATTTTTCCGAATCTCATCAGGATATCTAGAAAATGATCCAATTTTCTTATTTTTATCTCAACGTTATCATGTGGAAGAACTCAACGTCGATGTCGGTTGGAAAAACGGTTGGAAAACCTGTTTAATCGCACAATTTATTCTTGGTCAAAACACCTTACAAAACATGTGTGCGCATGATATTCAAAAATCAATAATACGTTAGATTTGGCGAAAAACGCTACTTGTTCACCATTTTTGCGAGTAATTTTTGGAAGGTTTGAGTGTGTGTTTCTGGCACATTAACCTATTTCAAAGGTTAACGTCTCGCAAATTCACTCTGTTGCTGTCTGCGAGCAGTCTGATTTACGCTATACGAAGTATAGCAAATTCAGTCAATGTTTTGTTATGTATCAAATCAGATATATCATGTTTTATAGATCATTTAATTAATGATAATTTATTGAATGAAATTAAGAGGTATGTAGAGTAAGAGTTTTTACGAAAAGATCATATCGCTTAAAAATCTAATGTTTTTCCGAACAAACCTGTGCCAAATCAACAAGACACTAAAGAATTTTTCGACTGAGACCGTTAGCTGATACGTTTTAAATCTAAAGTAAATTCATATACATTTCCTTTGTCCCTCTAACCATTCACTGGAACCACCTTACGGAAGCCAGAATAATCCGTTTCAACGTTATATGTTATACAACAATTACCAGCAGATATGAACCACGCATTATATGAAGGAGATAATACTACAGGTAATTCCATATCTTCCGAAACAATTCTCAAGTTGACACCATCATTCAAAGCTACTCAATGTTATCGAATTTGGCTTAAAAACCGTTTTCATTAGGTGAATTACTGGATGTGTCTATTAAAAGCTGACATGCAGATTACAAATCACACCCTGCGATGTTCCAAGCTGCAATTCCGGCTACTTCTGAAAATTATCAAAGTGTAATGCCGTCTTATCCTACAGGTGTTAAATATGATTTGTAAGTCAGGCGTTCAAGAGTGTTATCTCCTCCTGCTTGAAGTTATATTTTTGAAGGTGTTGAAAGTAAAGGTTTAGAACACATTTGCATGCATCTCCTTCACACAAAACACCCCACGACCGGTTTAGTGCTGTTTGCACTCATCAGGTAGGTACAGTAGGATCAGGATCCGCATGCGCTAGTAAAGGTTTAGGTTTTATGTCTGAGAAAATGTTAATTGTACAACCTCACAAGATATACGTGCAAAATTAAGGGAATCGTACTATCGTATTTCGGTTGGTGCAACATATAGGAATAATAATAATTATCATTATAGATATTATCGAGCTGCGAATAGCTGCACCGATGACATTTTACCTCGAGTTTTTGATAGGAATATAGAACACATGCTTCGGTTCAATGACGGAAATGACGGAAATCGCGAACTCCTAATGATTTATGCTCACAATAGACCGCGCGATGTGAGTGAAAACATAGTCGCAAACATTGACAACATCAAGCGTTATCTCGTTATATGCAATTCCTCAACCTTCGGTCAAGACATCTCACGAGGTGAGAGCTTTAAGCGCTTTGTTTAAAACGAATTCGTTTGACAAATCCTGTTAAAATGACAAAAGAAATGTATGTCTCTCCGATCAGTGTTGGTGTTACTTGATTTGCTTTTATAAGACAGGTGTGTGTTTTATTTTTATTGTACATTATTAAAGCATGTGGTCAATCGGCTTTCTTTTTGGTTGATGGATTCTTGACAAATGCGAATAGCATAGAAATAGTTGATCTCGGAAATGAATCGAGAAGCAATATTTATGTGATCGTGAAACTCTAGTGATAACGTGTTTAATGTGGGATCGACGACCGGAAACCAAATTACCAGAATACAGATTTTTTGGCATCTGTCATGCATTACAAGATACATGGCATGTTTGAATAATTAAAGCGGAGTAGGCTAATAATTAGAAAAACTCAAAGAACGTTCTGTCGGAAATCTGTTGTTTTCTAATAGCCCGACACAATATGAAATTGGTTTGAATTCACTGAAAAGTTTCAGTGAATTTTTGCCAACAAACAGTAATCCAATAAGTAAAACCGCAAAGCTTATGTACTTAAATTATTTATCATTTTCTCATGTACATGATCAGTGCGATTGACACGAGGTTGGTCTTGCAACGTGCGTTTAAAACGAAGGCTTGCAAACGTGAATTTGTTAAAACCTACGGGTTTAACTCCATTAACAAATGTATGGAATATCGTAACAAACAATATTGTACAGGCCAATATGTTTTCCATCTTTCCACGATTTGAATGCACGCAGATGCTAATTATAGTTCCCCTACCCAATGCAGGCGAAGAACGCAAAAAAACCTTTATGGATTATGCAATAGAAATGCATGAATAAAGTCGTTTTGTTTCTCTCAAAGTATCGATGTATGCATTTTTACGTGGGGTTGAATTTAATCAACATGAGCGCGCCTATAATCGAGCCTTATTAAAATATCTAGCTTGGCTCTGCTCTATTGGTTCGTTGAACAATTCATTAAGCATTTTATTTTTTTAGCGAAAAATGCTTTAGAATATTGCAATGTGTTAACCCACTTACTGTGCTTAAGATCGCGGTGTGATGTATAAGGCTGGGTTTTTTTTATTGAGAAACGTATTTAACGAAAACTCTTGAGAATAAATCGTGCACAATCTACATATGTATTAACAACTGTACACGATAAACTCTTTTTTCAAATTCTTGGATACACAAACTACAAGACCTTATATCGATGTAATATACACAACCGTAGGAGAAGTGAACGGGTTCTCAATCCTGTAACATTTTGCATTTGAGAAAATTACATTTTAGGTTAAACAAGTTGTGCTTGTAGGACCAATGTTGGATAAGGCTGCTACGACCAACCCGTTCAATCACATGAGCGCACACTCATGTAGACTGCGTTTGAATACATGAACAATAATAAAAGAAGCTCATTTGCGTACATTATCATCACACAGACACACAACGACGGGTTTCGTGCTGTTTGTACTCAGCCGATAGGAACATTCTGATCAGGATCCGTATGCGCTTGAAACATTGGAAGAATAAGAAAAAGGCTGTGCACGTATGCAATTGTTGAATAAGGTTGGCACGACGACGCTGTACAAATACGTGAGCCCACAACCATGTACACAGTTTTTAAACCCATAACCATGGACGAAAAAGCTGATTTGCATGCATTTCCATCACACGCACACACCTCACGACCGGTTTCGTTGACACATTCTGGAAAAATATTTAATCTTCTGGAACTGGAACGTTTCCCATTTAATCTTGTTGAACAACCACCGTATGCGACGCTCTAGAAGTATATTAAAGATGCTTTGCAAACTGGCTTTCGAATGCGTTTTTAATATTTGTTCCTTTGTTCAACTACGATGTGTTCAAGATGCAATAAACGCTGCATGAATAATAAACATTTAGCTTCAGACCATTCATTACGCGAACAGTTTATTCTTTGTTAACCCATAACAAATCATTTAGTACGCAGTTGTTTTATGCTATAATATTTGCCTTCAACTTCAGTATCGAGATTCTTAGACGAGGTCATTTAAACGGGAAAATGGCAATCGCATAATCAAACGCGTGTTATGCTGCTTGAATTCTTTCGACAATCAGTTCATTTTTGGACTTCACTGTTTCAAGGCTTACTGAACCTAATTTTACTGTCTCAACCTGATGACGGCAAACAGCCAGAAACCAGTAGTGGTGTGTAATTTCGAGGGATGTGAGCAACACATCACTTTGGTCATCCATAAGCGCCTTCAGTGCTTGACCGAGAAACAATTTAGGGATTAACACAGCACTTAGCGGGTGTGATCAATTGTTTTGATCTCCCCTGTCTAGCTTAGGGGACTCAGGATTGGTCATGAAAATGCTATTTAAACCTGAACACTGTTCGTACCGACAACCTTGGTCTGACGAAGCATCTATATTCGTGTTTATTGAGAAATTCCGAATTGGATATTTACAAAATAATGGTGATATCGTTTGACTTAGTTTTGAACACCTCACTGTAAGATAGACGTGACGGATCAATTAAAAAGTCTGCGTTGAAATCCTTAGGCTTCATGTCAAAATGAGACAAAAAACACCTCACAACCCATTTCGTACTGTTTGCGCTCTGTAGGTAATGACAGTATGAGCTAGATCTGTATGCCTTGCAATAGCAAACAATGGTAAAGCAGGTATGAACTTGTAAGCCACTACTAGATAAGGTTGGTAAGACCAACTTGTTAAAACACATAATGCATCACACATATGTAAATAGGCTTGAACCTACGGGCATTTGATGGCACCTGCATTACACACACACCACAATCAGTTTTGTGTGGTTTGCACTCATCAGATAAGAACAGTGAGAGCACGATCCACATATCTAACTTGACACAGTGGAGTTATGATATTGTAAGCAATTATTCATACAATGTTTACCATTTATTTACTATGTCAAGGCATGTGAATCTTCATTCTAATTTTTAACTTCCACAGCCGGACATCATCAATCTGATTGCCTCCCAAGCTAGCTACTAGATGTTGCCATACACTGTGTTCATTACTGTTCAGTTATTTTAATGAGTTCGCATAAGAGTGTTCGTTTCATTGCAAGCACATTCAAATGACATTTGTTTTCCAAAACGATCAGGCAACGCCACTTAAGCATCCTATGATTTTGACTAATCTGAATGTAAAACTTCATCAGTGGTCTATTGGTGAAAGAGGTGTTACATACCTTTCTCTTTACGTTTGGCCCACCAGATACTTGGTGGGGGTCTTTTTTAATTTTCCAAGGTTGCGCATAAATATCAGCGACATGCAAGTTCGAATACCAGCTGCAATGAAGCACTTTGGATATGACATCCTGGAGCAATCGCTTGATAGGAATTCTTACATCAACTTGGTGCTGACAGTGCCGACTGTGACGAGTACACATCCAGCATAAAATATCGAATAGAATTATACAAAACTTGTGTTTAGCAACGTATCACTTTTTGAAATAATAGAACGATTTCACACACTATTTATTAAAGCTACGCCATATAAAACTTAGTTGTAAATAAGTATGACAAGGCGATGGCTCCTTCTGCTGATTCCTCAATCAAATCGTTGCTCTGTATCAAGATTTACGTGATAACTTTGCAGCCAAAAAACCATTCTCGAATTGCTGAAATCCCAGGTATTTGGAAATATTTGTGTCCGATTGAAATCCACCGTCCTGAAATGAACGTTAGCAACGAATTGTTTCGAGTAGATTTTCGGTAATGCTTCGCTTCTGTCACGGAAGCTGCGTCAGACGCAGGTTGTCAGTACGAACTGGGTTCAGGTTTTAATTGCATTTACCCGACCAATACTCAATTAAAGAAGGCAAACGAATCTACCCACTTGCATGCTAGATTCATCCTTTAACTGTTTAGTTTGCGTGCAGGTGTGCACAACCTCCACTGGTTGACTTCTTACGCAATCTGTGTGCTCGTTGGCGTTCATGGACGTTAATCCTTACCCAATGAGTTTATATGTATTTTTTAAACGTTGGATCGCGTTATTCCAACCTATCAATTCGAATTACCTATGCTAATAATGTTGATGGTCATTGCAACTACATTTTACCCCCATTTGCCTCTATGTCGGCCTCCTTTGGTTGATAACGACCATGGATGTACATCACAAACGCATGGATTTTCATGTTATTCAGCTTTTTGAATGACTAAACAATCCGATTCGGGAGGAACAATCTCTCCCACTGCACTTGCAACGATAGTCAGAACTCGGTTGAATTGCGTCAGTTGCATGACGGCGGCGTGATCTAGGTTTAGCAGCCAAGAGCTGTATCTGCTCCTCCCCAGCTTGTAGACGACGCTATACACAATGCCTACAAAGTGAGCGGTCATGAGCAAGTTCTTCCTAACTCGCCGGGTCAATGCCAAGAGTTTTCATATCTCTTTTACAAACATCTTTGTACCGCAAGTGCGGTTTGCCCAATGGTCGACTTCCTAATTGCAACTCACTTTAGAGCATCTCTTTCGGAATGCGACCATTTACCATTCAGTAGACATGACCAAGCCACCGCAGGCGGTGCGTTCGTAGTACGGTGAACATGCTGTGTTGACCAGCTTTTGAAAGCACTTTAGTATTAGTCACTCTGTTCATCCAAGATATGTTCAAGATACGACGGAAAGCATTCAGCTTCCGTTCGTGTCTTGCGTAGGTGGTCCAGGTTTTACTGCCGTACAGTAAAGCATTTAGTACGCAGGCACTGTATAATATCATCTTTGTTTTTACAGTCAACTTGCAGTTATCCCATACACGAGTGTCTAATCGGGACAGAATGAGAGCTGCTTTGCCAATCCGTTTATCAATCTCCGTGTCTAGCAAGAGGTTATCCGCAATGGTTGAACCAAGGTTTGTGAAATGATGTACTGGTTCAAGCTGACATTTTCCAACAGTTATGATGGGAGGCGATACAAAATTGAAATTGAAGTGTATAAACCATACAAGAACATAGATTAAACAGTATGTAAGTGTTCTAGAAACGAATAATACAATAAAATTCGTCTAATTTCGTTTTAAAGTCATGCAAGCTAGTGGCGTGAGCAACGGTTGAGGGTAAACCGTTCCAAGTAAAACAGACACCAACAGAGTAAAATAACCTTCTACATTCCCCCTGTTTTCCGCCTAAACTGTAGAAGGTATTTTTACTCTGCCCGTGTCTGTTTTACTTGGAACAGTTTACCTCCAATTGTTGCTCACGCCACTAGCTTGCATGACTTTAAAACGAATTTAGACGAATTTTTATTGCATACCGTATTTGCCGGTGTATAAGTCGACTCGTTGTATAAGTCGACCCCCTAAAATTCGACGGAAATTTTCGATTTTATGATATATCCTTTGTATAAGACGAGCTCAATTGTTTCATTATCTTAAACTTTAAAATTCAACCAGAAATATGCGAAATTTATTGACTAAATGTGTTCAAATTCGCGAGTTTGTAGCGAGCGATCTATACGCCATTTTTAATACTATTAACTTTTTTACTCTGTGATATTACGCGCCGAGAGAGACTAACAACAATGAACACTTTTAGAAAGCGGTTTATTTTTTGCTAAGAAACAATACCGTAAATTAGAATTATAAAGTGCTTACATAGAGTTCAAAATCCGTCTTCATCGTCACCATCTTCATCGTCGTCACCGTCCCCATCTTCACCGTATCCAAGAAGCTCGTTCCATTCATTTTCGTTTAGTCTGTCGTCATAAAGGGCATCTTCTTGGTCTTCTCTATCCTCAGTTTCCTCCTGCTCTTCCCAGATAGGGTCGTCTTCGGTCCCATCGAGAGCGTTGGAAATGCAGCAATTCTTAAAGGAGCGTTCCACAGTAGACAGCGAAATATCATCCCACGATTGTTTAATCCATTCTGTTATTATTTCTGACGATGATGCTTTCATGGCTCCCCCTTTAGTAAACTGATTCTCGCCTTCTATCATCCAATTACTCCAATTTCCTCGTAATCTGTCTTTGAACGGCTTGTTCAAAGAAACATCAAGTGGCTGCAAAACACTTGTTAGTCCACCAGGAATAACGGCGACATCAGTGTTGTTGCATTTAAGTTTTCTTTTGACGGAGTCCATCAGATGGGGTTTGAAAGAATCCCATACGAGAAGACTTTTCTTCTTTAGCATTCCTCCAGGTCGAGAGTTCCATACTTTTTCTATCCAGATCTTGATTCCCACCTCATCCATCCATCCTTCTGGATGATTGTAAATTACTACACCAGAAGAGAACTGTCCTTTCGGTAGAGTTTTTCTCTTAAAAACGACCATCGGCCTCAGCTTTGTACCGTCAGCTAAGCAGGAAAGAACAACAGTGAATCTAGACTTTTCGTGGCCTGTTTTTCTCACGTGAACAGTTTTTTCACCTTTGGCAGATACAGTTTTCGATGTAGGCATATCAAACCATACCGGTGTTTCGTCCATATTTCCGATTTGCGATAAGTCATATTGTTCTTTTTTTCTCATTTTGATTACGACGGATTGAAAGAGAGTTATCTTTTCCTCTAAATCTTCAGGCAGTTTCTGACCAAGTTTAGTTCTTTGTCGTAGCACAAGGTCATTTCTCTTTAAAAATCGTGAACACCAACTTATAGTTCCTTTGAAATCGGTAATCTTGCTTTGTTTGGCACAAGCCAAACCTCGCAGACGAATTATATTTCTTGTGACGACGAATCCACACTTTCGTTGCTCCTCGACCCAGCATGCAAGTTCTTGTTCAAGTGCTGGCCACTGGCAGCTTTTTTCCTCTATTAGCACATTTTTTCTTGGCATCACTGCTAGCTGTGTAGTATTGCGCTTCCAATCTCTTACGAGTTTCTCATTTACGCCAAACTTTCTTGAGGCAGCACAGTTGTTAGTTTCTTCGGCAAAGTTTACAACTTGCTGTTTGAACTTCGCCGAGTATTTCATTCGTTTAGACATGGGTAAGTATAATGATTGAATGTTTACGTAGTTATTTGTTGGAATTTGATGACTGCGC